>JAREIK010002721.1:43214-179107 GCA_029783825.1 Sapria himalayana
AAAAATGCATTATGGATCTTAGGCATGGTCAGCATTTCTAATTTTTTTTTCTTTGTTACTTCACTCATATAGAGAACATTGTTACACCTACACATGGAGCATAACATACTATATTTACAAACAAATAACCGATAATAAGCACTCGTAGATCTGAACTGCGAGAACACAGATTTACACAAAATAAGAGTGTCAAGAACAAACCTGTGTATGGGTGGAATTAATTTTTTGGTTCATCTCATAGTTTAAGAAGCTAAGGTGTTGTTCCAAGCACCATGAAAGACCAACCAAGACTTTTACATACCTATAATAGACTAAAACTCTACCCAAAAAATTTGGGGACACACAAACACATTCACAGATATATAAAAATAGTTATTATAAATATGAACAAACACAAATTAAAGTTGATAGTCATAGAAATTCAACAAAAATCTAAACAATGTCTAGCAATGATGTTTAGAGAGAAAGAGTGCAAAAATAAAATGTTTTAGGAATAATGAAGATAACATAAGCTAGGCCTTCTTTTGATCAAGCTGAAATCGATAAATATGGGACCCATGCATTGGAAGGACCGTGAAAATGTCTGAATACTTTGAATCAGAATTTTTTCGTGCATCTCACATCATGTGTCCTGCAAATATTCATTTTATTAGCTAAGTTAATCGGCAAAGCAAAGAACAAAACTAGAATAAAAAAATTGAAACCTACAAAAAAAATCTCATCATGTTTTGCTACTCATAGACAAAAATCAAATTTTTCAGAAATAATTCTCATACAAAATCATTCTCATAATTAGTAGGAATTTTGAGCTAGCCTCTCCTGTGAGGTTTAATAGGAGAACTAGCACATATTGTTATGAGCCTTATTTGAATTATACGAACCTGACTAATGGACACTCTCATGCTATGTGCTTACATATTGTTGATATTATATCTTTTGCCATTTAATTTCAAGTTAGTGCAACAAATTAGTATTATCCCATTTATAAGTATATGTTAGTATACATATAGTATATGTGGTTATAAAAGTTATATATAGTTAAACATAAGTTATATATAGATATATGCATACAAGTAGTTATAAGTAGGTATACATAAATCTATACAAAGTTATAAACAATTATATAGATTCACATATATGCATACATATATGCATACATAATTAAAAATAAAGTTATATTTATTTATATAGAGTTTTTTATAGTTATACAAATATTTATATATAGTTATCCACATATAGTTAAACATTATGTAGTATGTTTTTATACATATAATTATAAATATAGTTACATGTGATTATACATATAGTTACACGTATAGTTAAACTTATATTTATACATGTATGTATATATATTTTTTATATAATTTCATATATTTATACATATAGTTATATATAGGTATAGATATACTAAAATACAATTTTTATACTAATATATAAAAATATATATTAAATATATGTTGTTAATTATATATTTAAATATAGTTATGTATAAAGTTTTTATAGTTATACATATAGTAAGATAGAATTATTTATAATTATATGTTATTATACATTTAATATATATAGTTATAAAAATTTATATATCGTTAAACATTTAGTTATATATATATATATATATATATATATATATATATATATATATATATATATATACGATTGTTATATTAGTTATACATATATATACAAAGTTATAAACAAATATAGATTTACATATATGTATACATATATGTATAAATATTTAAAAATATTGTTATATTTAATCATATAAAGTTTTATTTAGTTTTACAAATATGTATATATAGTTATACACATATAATTCATTATGTTGTATGTATTACATGTAATTATAAATATAGGTACATGTGGTTATACATATAGATACACATATAGGTTAGCTTATATTTATACATGTAGGTATATATTTTTTTTCATATAATTTCATATATTTATACATATAGTTATGTATAGGTATAGATATACTAAAATACATTTTTATACTAATATATAAAAAATTTAGTAAATATATGTTATTAATTATAAATTTTAATATATTTATATATAATGTTTTTATAATTATACATATAGTCAAAGACAATTATTTATAGATATAGGTTCTTATACCTATAGCATATATAGTTAAAATAGAGTTATATATAGTTAAACATATAGTTATGTATAGATATATTCATACAAGTGGTTATAAGTAGTTATATAAATGTATTAAAAGTTATAAACAAATAAATAGATTTAATTATATGAATACATATATGTATACATAGTTGCAAATATAGTTATATTTAATTATATAGAGTATTACATAGTTATACTAATATTTATATAGTAAAATACAATTAAATATTCTTATATATTATTAAACATATAATATATTTTGTTAGAAATATAGTTATGTAGAATTATACATATAGTTATAAATTATAATTAAGTTAAAAAAATAGTTATATATAGTTGTGGATATAGGTATAAAATTAGTTTACATAGTTACAAATATAATAAAATATAGTTATAAAGAGATTTATATAGTTATACAAATATTTATAAATAATTATACATATATAGGTAAACATATAGTTATTGATCATCCTCAACATCATCCTAGCTTTTAATCTATGCAGGACTTTTACATTTGGCTCTCTATAAGCGACAACTTATGTTTGTTTATTTATCATAGTTTAATCACCATACAATTAGTCCAACATGAGGTTCATCATAAAATTTGCCCACTAAATCACTATTATGCTCTAGAAAGTAGCATTCTAGATTTTCTCTATGGCTATCACATATTTGTTATGAGTTAACAAAATATGATGTATCATCATTATTATTAATTAAGTAATATCTTAACTATTTGAAGTTAGCGGTACTAATCCTACCTTTTCAATTAAATATTTTTAAAATTTTTTATACTTTTAATTCTTTAGTTTTTGAGTGCACTCTATTTTTAACATGATTCATTAGATATATTTATTTATTATTTTCTTTTTATTTCATTATAATGTTTTTAATTTTATAATAGTTAATAATATTTCTATGATGCTTATTTAGTAGAATAATATCAATGTTCATTTTATTATTTTGGTATATTTATTTTATCTTTTCTATTTTCTATTAACTTAAAGTCTTTGAATTGTATTCCTTACTAATTCAATTTTACTATTGGTATATGTATCAAAAATTGTCGAGCATGCCACTAGGTTTTTTGAGAATTCACCACATAATGTGCCAAAAATACTATATATTTCTTGAGTGAAGTATTTTAAAACATTCTCTAAGTTTGTCACGCTCTTCATCTTCTCGCAAGGTTAAAGTTTCTTAATATTTTTTGTTTCAAATTTAATTATTAACTTTTGCATTGTTGATTTGTGAGTTAACAATTTTTTTTTGGTAAATTTCTATTTTTTTAAATCTTTTTATATAGTAGCTGATGCCATACTAGCTTATGCTAATATTATATGATCTACAATATGATATAACATTATTGTTAATCTTATTATTTTGAGTTATCCTGCTAAATGACTTAATTTTAATTTCAGAGTTAACCATGTTTTTTTAGATATTTTTGTAGGATTTATATAACTTTGTGGACGACTTTTCTAAGAATTGATCATGTTGTCTATCCCTATTTTTGTCATATTAGAAAATAAATTAGATGTTTGGTTTTCATTAATCTTTTTTTTATTCACTATCGGTTTAATTTTTTTGTTTTGATAAATTTAAAAATTATGAAATCAAACATAAAATAGATTGTTTTTATTAATAATAAGGTACACATAAGAAAATATGTTAGCATTTCATAGTATGTCAAGAGAATATTAATAAAAATATATTTTATCTAGATTACCTAGAATATTATATAATATTATTATGTATGATGACTTTTATTATTTTGTTATTTTTATAAATAAGTATTATCATATTACATAATTCATATCTCATAAGGAAAAAATAATTTTTATATATTTATACATTATTTTTAAAAAAATTGATATTCCCTAAGAATATGAAATAAAGTTTTTTAAAAATTATAATATTATATAATATACATTGTGAGAATTTGTATTTTTCTTGAAAAAACATAAAGTGATTATCTTGTATTTTATGTAGCCATTTTATTTTTTATATTAAAAATTTAGAGATTATAAAAAATATTCAATTAAGACAACTTGAAAACTTTTTTATAAGACATTTTAGGATAAATCAACTATGATTACAAATTACTTAATCACATTGATATCTTCTTTTATTTTTTTTTCTAATTATTTTCTTATCAATTATTTAATCACATCATTTATCATTCGTGTTGTAGGGGGCATGAATTTTGTTCAAATGTTTCTTTAAAAGTAAGAAAATAAATTGTGTCATCTCATGTCTTTCTAGGCCATTATCGTATTCAAAAAATTATACCTGCATTTCATCATTACCACAAATTAGTAATTGAGTGATATAATTTCTTTAAAGACTTTTTTCGTCGTGGAAATCTATGTGAGGCTAAAGAGATTGTTTTCAAGTTAACTCACATTTTGGGTTTCTTAGGAATTTTGTGGTCAATTTCTTTTAATGATTTTCTTAATCTTAAATATCATTTAGCTAGAACTTATAATATATGAGTAAGTTGAGTTTGAAATTAATTATTATAGATAAAAATTCATATAAATTGTGATGATTTCATATTTATTTAATATTAAATCAATCAGTTGTTAGTAAAAACTTTCTAACTGCGAATATACTAGATAAAAATAATGATGATATTAGAGAAGAAAATTTATTTTAAAATATTTTAATCATATATATTTAAATCCACTATTATTTTATATAATGATTGTGTTTTTTTATAAAAAGATATATTATTATAATTTTATTTGGAAAAGTCTTAAAGATTCGCATTTTTATGATTTTTTTGAGTTAAATATATTATTTCTATAAATATAACTCAGAGGAAAGTTGTGTTATATTACTATAGTTGATACTATTATTATATATATTAATGAATTGAATATTTTTATATTCAAATATTTTATTTATAAAAGTTTCGAATAGCTTAATGATTTAAATATTTTTTAAGTTTTTAAGTAATATATTTGAATAAAAAAATTATTTTATTCTAGCTTATGTTTATGTGATTATTTCTCGATGAGTTTTCCATTGTTAACTCTACTAGATATAAAGAAAATTATGAGAATATATTTTCTCTTATTCTTTAAGATTGATATTAAAAAATGTTATCAATATTGTAAATCTTTTTTAGGTTCTCTCAAGAAGATGTATGCTGTGGTCCTATTTATATTCATAAATATATGAAAATATATATGGAATTGCTTTTATTCTCTTTGAGTGATTCAATATTTTTGATTATTTGACTATTAATATTATTTTTGGGTTTCAATAATAATAGACCATAATATAAATTATTATTTTTGTATAAACACACATCTAATAACATGTGATTTTCATATTTACCCATTTGTAATGAGTCATTAAAAACCATAAAATAAAAATTATGATGTGAGCTCATATTTGTATTAATAATAAACTTAGAGATTGATAACTGCTTTAATTTAATATTTTGTATATAATAATAATAAGCTAGCATGTAGCTATGAATAAATCATTCTGAAATATATTCATGATTATTAAAGATATATAAGACACTTCTCGTGAAGCCAATTTTCATCTCTCTTAACCTATATTTTCACATATATATTTTATTTCTTTTCTCCCCATTTTTTATGTTGTATAGTTTATTTTTACAAACTTGACATTTCAAATAATAATACGAGGATGTTTTTCACACATAAAAGATAATTTAGTCATATATTTGAATCATAAAAAGTATTACCTAGTTTAAGCCATGGGTTTTGCAAGCTAGATTAACAACTCAACTAATCTTATGATCCCTAAGCATTGGTAGATGCAAGCCCCTATAACCAAAAGAAAGGAATAGGCATTGATAGAGGGAGTCAAATGTCCATAAACTTTCTAGTTCAACTAACCATACGGCTATTGTGCATTATGGCTTCATAAAAAGTAATACTTAGTTACATGCAAGTATCAAGCTTAAAGATATTTCTTTTACATAGAAAATAAAATAACACCCCCTGAGGATTGTTCAAAGAATATTTCTTATTCCAAATGAGGAAGATTATGCAAAGAATTTCCTTCTTAACCAACCAGTAGTTTTTTGATGATGACGAAAGCAAGATTACAAATGAACCTAATCATGTTGCAATAGCATAGAATTAATATATCTCTAATGGTGGGAATAAGTTGATAACCTGGTGACAAAAATCTAATCATTTGCTAGATATAGAGCAATACTTCTCCAATTTCTTTTTTGCTGACCAAAGATGTGATTACTGGTATGGCATCCAATTGAGCATGGTGAAGAGCTTCCACGCACCAAAGAAATTAATTCCTTCTGGTCATAGTTCTGTTCTGAAAAAAACGTAAAAAACTTACCAAACAAAACTAAATAAATGTAATGCGCACTGCACAAGGCTCCGGCTTAGTATGGAGTCAGAGATAATTTAATATATTAACAATCTTATCCCCAATAATCAGAAATGTTATCTTATGGACCACAAACCTAAGACCTAACACCCTTGGATGAACATATTTATCATCACACCAAGGCAAAACATATATAAAATAGAGCTATATATAATTAAACATAGAATTATATATAATTTGTATATTAAATATATGTTGTTAATTATTTTATTTAAATATAGTTATGTATAATGTTTTTATAGTTATACATATAGTAAAAGACAATTATTTATAGTTATGTGTTCTTATACCTATAGTATATTTAGTTATAAATAGAGTTATATATAATTATATTTAATTATACATATAGTTATAAATATGTATGTAGTTAAAAATATTGTTATATATAACATTTTTATAGTTATACATATTGTAAAATACAATTATATATAGTTATATATTATTATATATATAGTATATTTTGTTAGAAATATAGTTAAATAGAATTATACATATAGTTATAAATTATTATATAGTTAAAAAAATAGTTTACATAGTTACAAATATAGTTAAATACAGTTATAAAGTGTTTTATATAATTATAGAAATATTATAAATAGTTACATGTATATAGTTAAACATATAGTTATATATATGTTGTTATAAGTTTTAATTATAATTATAGTTACATGTGTGATTGCACACACTGTTATACATATAGTTATAAATGTAGTTATGCATGTTGTAGATGTAGTTATATATAGATTTCATGTAATTATATATATTTAGACATATAGTTATGTATAGGTATTGATGTAGATAAATACATTTATATATAGTTATACATTGATATGCATATTGTCAAATACATACATACATACATATATATATATATATATATATATATATGTATGTATGTATGTATGTGTATGTATGTATGTATATTAAATATATGTTGTTATATTTATATATAGTTATGTATACTATATTTATAGTTATACATATAGTTAAATACACTTATATATATTTATGTGTTATTAATCTTGGGATCATCATATTTACATAAATTATTATGTAAATATTAAATAAATTGTTATATACACTGCTCACCTCAAACACCAACACCCATTTTGTGATTAACATCAAAAACCACAAGATTTTCTGAGTGGTAAAAAACATGGATATCAAGCCTGCATACCTACTGTTCAACATCAACAACCACACAATGAGAATTCATTATATCACACATGTATGCAGTATGTATACACATCATTGTATATAAGCAATCCAAGCATACCTTGGTGATTAATGAATTTGATACTTGTAATGATTTACCATTAACATCTTGATTTATTGTGTGCATAAGGAGGATCTACTAAAATTTATATAATTGTGGTAATAACTTCATTATACATGATATCATACATACACAAAGATATATTATTTAATTTCTATGTAAAATACAATATATGGTAACTGTTAGGGTCGAAAAAGAATTTTGAAATAACAAACATCAGAATCAAACACACTCTGCATTAAGATAATAGATGAAGAGATAGGGTTGAAAGCATACCTCATATCAAAAAGAAACTCATGGCTAAAGGAATTCTCATTTACTCTTCTATTAGGTTTTGATGTATCCATGTCCAGAAAGAGAGGCAGACTGTAAAGGACTAAGAGCATCTCCAACAATGCTACCTAAAATAACTACTCAAAATATATTAAAATATTATATTATCTATTTTAACTAACTACTTTTTTATGGTAACTCCAACAATGCTATCTATTTTAACTAACTAATTTTTTATGGTAACTCCAACAATGCTATCTATTTTAGCTATCAATTCAACTAACTTTAACTAACTTTCAAAAATAAAATCTAAAATTCAATATGAATGTCATATCATCAGCATATTAATGAAATGAAAAATCATTCTTGTTTTCCATTTTCAAGTGAAGAACAGCAACAATTTCATCAAATGAGATAGTTCGAAGTTTATTTTCTCAACATCAATGTCTGGTTTATAAGGAAAGGGTATCTCTTTTTTTTTTTTGAGTGGCAGAGTAAGCCTTCCAAAAATAGGAAATCTATAATTAGATTCACCTTAACATGATAAGGAATGATACTCTCGTGATTGATGTTGTCATATGTGCTTTTGATATCACCATAAATTAAAGTGAGAAGAATTTTTACAGTTTCTTCGCCATGAGCAGAGAATGTTCCAGCATAAGGGATTAACCCAAAAACTAGTTTCCTTCTATTGCTATCAATTTGATAGTTGATGTCCACTAAGTGACTGGGAATAAGGTTAGGGTTTTTAATGAGAACATCAAATATGATATCTACTTTCTCGAGAATAATGAAAGGAAGATGAATCACAGTAACATCCACAGCTAGCTTTCCGAACCCAATTGGCTCTTCAATTTTTTCCCCAATATCATGGATGAAATCCTTAACTTTCTCCATAAAACTCACCTTCTGCTCATCTGGAGAAGCCATAACCTGACTATCAAAATAAAAAAGCAGATGATATATTATCATCACCAGCATCATAACACGAAAAAAAATTGATTGTTGCATAATAACGATCTCAAAAACATATGTCATGATTCACGAAATGGCATTGACATTAGACCAAAAACAATAGAAATGAACTAAGCCACAAGCACGACGCATTAGTATATAACATTGGTGCATACTTACTTTCATAACTCCCTAAACCCAAACTTATCTCTCATATCAAAAAAAAAAACCATCAAGAAATGAGGCAATAAAGCATACTTTTCATTTGATACCCAACTAGAGTTCTTCAAACTGATGAGAGAGATGGAGATGGAATCACAGAAGCTAGCATAGAAAGATGCATGGCATAGTTTTGTGTTGCGTATGATTATTGCTGAGCAATCACATGATTTCTATCTGAATTGCATTACATGATCACAATCAAATTAATGGAAAGACTTACTAGTAAAAGGTGCTTGTGTTCTGATAAATCTTTTCCTGATCGGCATCACTATCATGCACATTGCGAAGAGAGAAGTTTTGTCTTCCAGAGGCCGCCTCAAGAATCAAAGCCCGTTAAAGTTGGAGTCTAGCAAGGGTTTATAGATCAGGCAAGAGAAACTATAGATATGGGTAATAGATAGCTTGATGCAAAGGGAGTTGATTTTTAAGTTTAACTCTTTAAAATAACTAAACATAAGGCCACCGAGCCTCTTGGAGATGCTTTTAGGTTCTTATCAGAGTTGTATCTAGAGTCTCGACAAGTGAAGGCAGAACTAAAATTACCAAGATATTTTAATTTTTAATTATCAAAACACTAAATAAACAATAAATAATTAAAATACATAAAGACTCATTTTTTTATTTATTATCAAAATAGTTTCAACAAAGTTCAAGTGTGTGTAGCAAGGTACACATGAAAAACAAGCACCTTGCAATTTTTTATTATAAAATTAATTAAACAATAAATATATAAACAACTTCAAAAAATAGATGTTTAGCTTTATAACAAGAAAAAAAAATCAAATGGCTACGCAATTTACAAACTTCATATTGCAATACACACCTGAAAAGATAATTAGTTTTCTAGCCACACTCCTACGTATTATAAAATACTCTTTATGTTAAAAAATATATAAATATATATATTATGGTAATAAAATTTTAAGAATTCCTATTAATTTTTATGAAGATAATATGAAATATTTTAAAGGCATAAAATTTCTTATTATTTGATATCATTTAATTTTTAAAATTCTAAAAATTACTTAAAGTGAGATGATAATTAAGAAAATTTATATTTATTATTTTAATAAAGACTGAATATTAAAAGCTAATAGTAAAAATATTACTCAATTATTTATTTCTTATAAATTTTAGTAGGGCAAATATCTGTGTATTTATTTTTAAATTTTATTTTATTTTAAATTTAATAAAAAAAGTTAAATTTTTATTATAATTCAAGATTTTCAAATTTTGTATTTATTATTTTTTTAAAAGTTTCATATAATCATACAAATTTTTTTATACTTATAATAATATTAATATTTACTATTTTATTCGTCAATTCAGATATTTTTGAAAATATTTTCTATTTAATCATACAATAAATTTTGTACCTTTATATTAGTAGAAATTTTTATGTATGTTCATTTAATTTTTAAAATATCTTAAAAATTTAATATAATAATAGATTTAATTATTTAATGTTACTTTAATACAAACTTTTAAGTTTCTTAATAAAAAATTTTAGAAAAATTTTTTATATAATTTTTTTAAAAATTTATAATCATAAAAATAGGTATTTTAGTCCTTTTTTAAAATAATTTTTTTTGTATTTTTATATTGTTTAAATTATTTATTTTAAAAATCCTTTTTTTATAATTTTACAAGGAGAATGTGTCTTTCAAGGATTGCTCATCTATAGATTATAACATACATTTAATAAATAAAATTAAATAAAATATTAAATAATAAAAATAAATAAAATTAAATAATTAAAGATTAGCTAGGAAAATTCCGTTGTTAAATCCGTCACAATATTCAGAATGTAATTAACTTGGAATGTTCCGTCGCTAAATCCGTTGCTATATTCTTGATTTTATTAGCTAGAGAAATTCTGTCGCTAAATCCTAGCTACTTTCCGGATTAAATTAGCTAGGGAAATTCCTTCGCAAAATCAGTCGTTATATTCCGGATGAAATTAGCTAAAAAAATTTCGATGCTAAATCTCGCTATATTTAGGATGTAATTAGCTAGGAATTTCATCGCTAATATATAAATAAACAGATAGTTATAAATATCTAGATATATAAATTTATCTAGATAGATACACAAGTAGATAGTTAAAAATATAGATATATATATATATTCTAGATATATATATATTATAATATATATATAGCATATATATAAATAGACAAAAATATATATATATTATATATAGAAAGATAGATATATAAAAAAATAGACAGACATATATAGATAAAAAATTAGATAGATAGATAGACTATTAGACAGATAGATAGATATAAAGATAAAATGATTTACTTATAGACAAATAGATAGTTATATAGATAAATGTATCGAGAAAAAGGAAAAAATATAAATAGACACAAATATAGATAGATAAATAGACATTTAGACAGATAGATAGATATATAGATAAAAGGTATAAATAAAAATATAGAAATTCAAATAAATAGATATATATACAGATAGAAAAATAGATAGATTAACAAATAGACAAATATATAGATAGACATATAGATAGATCGAAAGATAATAGATAAATAGAAGATAGAGTGAGACACAGATAAATATATTAATAGATAGATTAATAGATAGATAGAGAAATGATAGATAGACAAATAGATCTAATGACAAGTAGACATATAGAAGGATAGACATATATATAGTTAGAAAAATAAATAGATAGATAGATAGACACACACACACACACACACATATATACATAGATATATAGATCGATAGATATCGATAGATAGAGAAAATATTAAATAGATAGTTAGATAGATAGATATACAAATAGACAGATAGACAAATAGACAAATAGACAAATAGATTGATAGATAGATAAATAGATAAGTTGATTGATTAAGAGAAAGACTGATCGACATATATACAGATAGATTGATTGATTGATGGACAGATATATAATTAGATAATTAGAAAGATAGATATATTGACAAATAGATAGATAGATAGATAGTTTGATTGATAGATAGACATACAAATAGACATATAGATTGATAGATAAATAGATTCATAGATAAATAGATAGAAAAATATAAAGAATACATGAAAGAAAGATAGAAAGAAAAATGGATAGATAGAAAGATAGACATATAGATAGATATACATTTAGATACATATGATTATAGATAAATATATAGATAGAAAGATAAACAAATAAATACATAGATAGAAAAACAAAAGTTAGATAGACACATAGATAATAGATAGATAGATAGATAGTCAAATCAATAAATGCACAGATAAATAGATAGATAGACATATAGATAGATTCACAAATTGATAGATATAGAAATATAGATAGTTAAATTGATTGATTGATTGATTGATTGACAGATAAACATATATGATAGATAGATAGATAGATACATATACATAGATAGATAGAATGATTGATAGTTAGAAATACAAAAAGACATATAGATAGATAGAAAGATAGATAGACACTAAGATAGATAGATAGATAGTTAAATAGGTAGATAGATAGATAAGTAGACTATTAGATAATTGATTGACCGAAAGATAGATAAATAAATAGATAGACACATATACTAATAGAATTATATACTAAAATATTGATAGAGAAATATACTTTGAGATAGATAGACAAATAGAAAGGTAGTTAGATAGATAGACAGAAAGATAGACAGTTTTAGATTCAGACATTTAGATAGTTTGATAAATAGATAGATATACTGATAGTCTAATTGATGAATAGAGTGATAGAAAGAAAGAAATTGATAGATATAAAGATAGATTGACAAATTGACAGATAGATAGATAGACAGATAGACATATAGATAGATACAATAATAATTATATAGATAGGTTGAAAAATATATAGAATGAAAAATAAATTTATTTGATAGAAATATAATTAGTTATCTATCAAATAAATTTATTTGATAGTCTATTTGTCTATCTATCTATTAATATATCTATCTAACTATCTATCTATCAATCTGTCTATCAATCTATCAATCAATTTTCTATCAATCTTTCTAACTAATATCTATTATATGTCTATTTGTCTATTGATATGTATATGTATCTATTTATCTCTATCTATCTATCTACTGATCTATCATCTTTTTGTCTATCTTTATGTCTATCTTTGTGTCTATCTATCTTTATATTTTTCTATATATATATATATTATATATTTTTATTTATTTATTTATTTGCATTTATATTTATATGTCTATTTATCTATCTATCTATCTATTTGTTTAGCTATCTTTTTATTTATCTCTCCATCTATTTATCTTCTCTCTCTCTTCTCTCTCTTATCTATCTATTTGTCTATCCATCTATCAGTCTATCTATCTGTCTATCTATCCATTTGGTTATCTATCTTTTTATTTACGTATATGTATTTATGTATCTATTTTCTGTTTATATTATCTATCTTCTATCTATGTAGGCAAATAGATTAGAAAGATAAATAGAAACATATACAGATATTAGAGCCACAAATAAATAGATAGGCATGAATAGATAGATTGATATATATGTAGAAAGATTGATAGACATATAGATATATACATAGGTAGATATATACAATAAATAGATAGACACCTAGATCCATAAAAAAAATAGACACATATACACTAATACACATATACACATAGACACAGAGACACATAACACATATACATTTAGACACATAGAGGAAGTACATAGACACCTAGACACAGACACAAAGACATAGACAGATAGATAAGCACAAAGAGAGATAGACATAAGGATAATTAAATAGCATATATACAGATAGATAGATAAAAAAACTAGTCAGATATATAGATAAACAATAATATAAATAGATAGGTAATGTATAGATACACATATTGTCATTTAGCCAGATAATGGAAAGATAGCTAGATATACAGATTGATAGATAAACCAATAGGTAGATAGATTAATAAACAAATATACATAAAGAGATATATATTGATTGATAGATAAATCGTTAAACATATAAAAAGATACAGAGATAAAATAAAGATAGCTAGAGGGATAGACAAATAGTTATTTAGAGAGATACACAGATAGAAAAATAAATAGATATCTTGATAGATATATAAATAGTTAGATAGACAGATAAACATTATACAAATAGAAAGATTGATAGAAAAATACATAGATAGATAGACAGCCAGATAGATAGAGAGAAAGATAGATAGATTGATACATAGATAAATAGAAAGATAAATTAATAGATACTCATATATTTAGTTATACATATAGACAAATACATAAATAAATTTGAAAGACTTATAAACAGATAATATGATAAATAGATATATATTATATCAAAGATAGTAAGATATACAAATATACAAATAGAAAGATATTGAGATAGATAGAAAAACTAATAGAAAAATAGTCATATAGATAGATAAAAAGAATTATCGTTTTACAGATAGAAAGATATACAAATTGAAATTTAGATAGATAAATAGATAATCATATAGATATATAGATAGAAACATAGATAGATAGATAGATACATAGATACATAGATAGATAGACAAAAATACTGATAGATAGATAGATAGATAGATACACAGATACACAAATATACACATAGATAGATAGACGATAGATGGATAAACAAATATAGAGATAGACAATTAGACAGATAGATTGATATAGAGATAGATAAATAGATAGACAGATAGATAGAAACTTATATAGATAGATATATAGATAGATAAATAGATATACTATTATATACATAGACACATAGATATGATAGACATATAGATAGATAGACAGACAGCTAGATAGATAGATAGACAGAGAGATAGATATAAAATACATAGATAAGAATAGAAAGATATAAATATACCTAGATAGATAGATAGATAAAAAAATAAACAATAGATAATTTATATATAGATAGATATATAGATATGTAGGCAGAAAAATAAATAGATACAAAAATAGACATTTAGATAGATAACCAGATAGATAAATAGATAGATAGATAGATTGACATATTGATAGAATAATAGATAGATAGATAGACAAATAGATAGATAGATTGATAGATATATCAGATTGATAGATTATTAGAAAATGCAGATTGATAGTTTGATAGAAAGACAATAGACAGATAGATTGATTGAGATATTTATAGATAAATAGAATTAATAGATAGATAGATAGATCAAAGAATAGATATATAATTAGATAGGTAGACATATTACATATAGATAGCTAGATAGAAGATAGATAGATAGATAGATAGATAGACTATTAAACAAATAGATAGATAAATTGATATTCAAATTGACAGTAAAACATAAGATAGATAGACAAAAAAGCTGATATGAAGGATAATAAGATAAAAAGATAGATTTTAATCATATATATATATATATATATATATATATATATATATACACAACACACACAACACACACATATAGTCAGGTAGATTAGATAGATGTAAAGATAGGCTGCTAGTTAGATAGATAGATAGATAAATCATCTAATGATAATGGGAAGATAGACAGATAGACAAATAGATAGATGGATTGATAACAGATAGATATATAAATATATAGATAGACAAATAGATTGATTGATAATATAGATATAGAAAAATATATAGATAGATATATATATATATATATATATATATATTGGCAGATAGATAGATATATATATTTACAAATAGACACAAAGGTAGATAGATAGATAGACAGATAGACATATAGTTAGTAAGTTAGTTAGTTAGATAGACATAAAAATATATAAATAAATAGAAAGATAGATAGAAAGATAGATTGATAGATAGATAAATAGAGAGACAAATATCTTAATAAAAAGATAGATACAAAGATAGATAGATAGATAGATAGATAGTTTGTTAATTAGTTAGATAGTTAGTTAGTTAGTTAGATAGATAGATAGGAAGAATGATAAACAGATATATAGGTAGACTGATAGTTTGATTGATAGTTATAGAGTTAGATTGATAGATAGTTAGAAAAATATATATATTGACAATTAGATAGAAAGAAAGGATAGATAGATAGATATAGAGATAGAAGACTAGATAGATAGATTGATACACAATCAACAAATATAATCAGACATATAGATAGATAGATAGATAAATAGATAGATAGAAACATAGATTGAAAAATAGATTGATACAAAAATAATGATATAGATAGATAGATAGAAAGATAGATTGATCAACAAATATGTAGATAGGTAGATGAGTACAAAGGCAGATATACAAATAGACAAATAGTTAGATAGATAGATAGACAGATAGATTGATAGATTGATAAGAGATAGAAATATAGATAGATAAATAGATACATAGATTTACTAATAGACTGATAGTTGTATTGATAGTTAAATAGTCAGATAGTTAGGAAAATAGATATATAGACAATTAGACAGATAGACACATAGATAAATACACAAATAGATATAGAGATAGGTAGAGAGATAGATGGGTAGATAGGTAGAAAAAATATATAGATAGATAAACTAATAAACAGATAGACATATAAACATATAGTCAAATAGATAGATGCACAAATATAAAAATGTATTGATAGACAGATAGAATGATAGATAGACATTTATATAGTTAGATAGATATATAGATAGTTAAATAGATAAATTGATAGATAGACATTAAAATATATATAGATAGATAGATTGATTGATTTGATTTTTAACAAAATTGACAGATAGATAGATTTACAGATGACAAATAAACATATATATAGATAGACAAAAAAGTAGATTCGAGGATAAGAAGATAAAATATAGATAGTTTGACATATATATATATATAGACATTAAGTCTGATAGATAGATTGAAAGCTAGTCATGATAGATAGATAGTACAATAGTTAAACTAGATAAATAGATAGACAGATAGATAGATACACAAATAGATATATAGAAAGATAGAGAGAGAAATATTAGGTCGATAAGTAGATAGGTAGAAAAACAAGTATATTGATAGACAGTATATAGATAGTCTAATATAAAATTAATAGATATCTAGATAGACATATTGTAAATAGATAGTTAGATAGATAGAAATAAAAAAAGATTGATACAATGTTAAATAGATAGACTAATATACTGATAGTCTGATTGAAAGTTAAAAGAGTTAGGTAGTTATACAAATAGATAGATATACAAATAGATAGATAGATAGTTATACAGATTGGCTAATCGATAGATTGATTGATAGATAGAAAGACAAATATAATTATAGACATATAGATAGAAAAATAAATAATACATAGAAAGATAGATAGACAAATAGACTTATAGAAAGGGAAAGAGATAGATAGAAAGGTAGATAGATAGATATAGAAAAAATAAAGTTAGTCAACTAAAAAAAATAGGTAGATAGGGAGATGGATATAAAGGCTGATATTCATATAGACAAATAGTAATATATATGGATAGATTGATAGACTGATCGATAACCAAAAAGATAGATGTATAGATAGATAGATAAGATAGCCAGATAGCCAGATAGATAGATAGATAGATAGATAGACAGATAGCCAGATAGCCAGAAAGATAGATAGATAGATAGATAGACAGACAGATGGATAGATAAATAGATAGAATGGAAGATAGATATAATGATAGATAAATAGATAGACTGTTAGATTGATTGATTGTTTGATAGATAAATAGTTAGATAGTTAGTAAAATAGATATATAGACAAATAAAAATTAGACATATAGAAAAATAGACAAAGAAAAATATGCAAATAGATAGAGAAATAAGTAGATAGATAGACAGATATATATATATATATATATAGAAAGATATATATATTGACTAATAGACTGATGGACTAAAACAAAATTAGATAGTTAGAAAGATATACAGATAGAAAGATATATAGTTTGACAATTACAAAGATATAAAATTAGGTAATTAGAGATTTAAACAAAAAGACAAATAGATAAATACACAGAAAAATACATAGATTGATTGATTGATTGACATATATGCAGACAGATAGATAGATACATAGATAGATGGATGGATAGATAGATAAAAAGATAGATAGGTAGATAGACAAATAGAAAAATAGATTTTTAGATAGATATATAGATATGTAGATATATAGACAGATAGAAAGATAGACAAATAGTTAGATAAAAAGATTGATAGATATACTATTATGTAGAAGTCAAAAATATATCATTACAAAAAAAATCCCAAATAACTTGGAAATATTCACTAGCTAAATAGGAGTTCGCTGTTACTAAAATAGAATAACGACTGATTAATGACCAAAGTTTTCCAAAATTAATGTGCTCATCACAAAAAATTAATGTTCGAAATATTCCTTATCAAAAAATTTTTGACGGCGTAAAATTCCCTAGCTAAATTTATTTTTTCCCTTGCTAATTTTTATCGTATTTTAGATTTACAGAAAAGTCCCTCGCTAAATTAGCGAGGGAAAAATCCATAGCTATTTACATTCCAAAATTATTTTTACTATTTTATTTTTTTACAAAAAAATTGATGACATATTTTTATGTTTTTATATTAAATTAAATAAAAACATAAACTATAAACCATAATTTATAATTAACAAAATATAAAAGCAATTAATAAATTTTTTTGATACTATATATTACATTGTTAAAACAAAAACATAACAAAATTTTATTACATCTTCATCAATACATCTAATGACTTTGCATAAAGTATAATCTATTCATGAAATTGATGTTCCTTTCTCTCCCCTAGTTCCTCTGGTCACCAATGAAGAAATCATAGCCATATTTCTGTATCACACCTTCCTAAGATAAAAAAACATAAACAAAAAATAATGACCCGCCTCAAGTCTCAACCTTGATAATTTATTGCTGAAGAATGAAAATGATCCACCTCAGCATGAACATGAACCATCTTATTGAACATGAAGGCTTCTAAAAATGAAGGAGCCCCAATTGGAGTGATCATCAACTTCTACCAGCAGAATCCTTCTTTTAATTATTGTTTTATTTAAAGAAACAAATGCAAAACAAGACTATTGTTTTCCACTTTAATAAGAAGCACATGCAAAGCATGCATGAAAAGCAAGAGTACACACTCATATTTTAAAATTATTAGAAATGATAATTTTAATAAGAACTATACATTTTCTAGATCCTCAAACCTCTGAACACAGCTTTCTACCATTATCCCAACAAATCAAACCTACAATGGATGTAGTGAGACCAAGGTGAAGTGGAAATCTTACCCAAATAAGATTCTAGATCAGGTTAGGTCATTAGGAGTAACCCTAAATTTTTATTGGTGTCCATTATATATAACTACATCTTCAACATGTATAACTATATGCTTGAGAAACTTAATATCTATTCATATCATTCATCTCATTCATACATGTTTTTTTGGATATTGTATAAATCTTTATCATATTCCCAAATATCTTATGAACTTAAAATTAATTTTTTCAACCATAAATGTATTTTTATTGTATTTTTATAAGTTTGTATTAATAATTAAGCTTTAATATGTTTAGGGTTTGTAGTTTTGTTTCAGTTAATATCATTTAACTAAATTTGATTTCTAATAAAAGGTTCATTTGTTAAAATTTATGTTGTAAATTTCAAAATAAATAACAATATGTATGTGAAATAAATATTATAAAAAAATTTTAAAATATATTTGTTATGTAGTTTCATTTTACAAAGATACAACTTTAAAAATAAAATTTATTTACAAAATAAAAATTGCACCTCATAATATGCAATATGTTATATTTATTATAAATAAACAATGTTTGAAATGATCTATTAATTACAAAAAAAACATTGTCATGTATTCAATTTGAAAAAAAAATTAAAAATAATTATTTAAAAAAACAAATTCATATATTTATATGGTCATTTATATATTTTTAATAAAAAAATCTATCTAATATCTTTTTCATCAACTCTTCTATCTTCTTTTTCTAGTCTTTATAAGCTATTTTAAATTTTGATTATATGTGCATTTCTTATCTAATATATCTAGTTCAAATAATAGTAAAATTTATCAAATCAATCTTTGCCTGACATCTTTATTTTCTATGAGATATTTGATTATAGAATAGTTAGTATATACTATGACTTTGGTTCCCACTAAATATGATATTAACTTTCCAAAAGAAAAGGTCGTTGATACAAATTCTTTCTCTATAGTGGTGTAATTCAATTGGGTATTTGAGGGCGTGTTGTTATCATAGTATATGATAACTATTTATAAATATTTGTATAACTATATAAAACTCTTCATTATTATATTTAACTATATTTGTAACTATGTAAACTATTTTTATAACTATATTAATAACTATATTAATAATTAAATATAACTATTTTTTAAATTTATAATATTATATAATTATATGTGTAATTCTATACAACTATATTTTTAGAAAATATCATATGTATAATAATATATAACTATATATAATTGTAGTTTACTAAATTTATAGCTATAAAATGTTATATATAACTATATCTTTAACTACATACATATTTATAACTATAAATGTATTACTATATATAAATATTTGTATAACCATGTAATACTCTATATAATTAAATATAACTATATTTGTATCTATGTATACATGTTTGTATTCATATAATTAAATATATATATATATTTATTAATTTATACCTTTGTATATATTTATAACTTTGTATATATTTATGTATAACTACTTTTAACTACTTGTATAAATATTTATGTATATATTTAGTGAAAGAAATGAGGTTGATGTTCACAAAGCTATTTAGTAGGCTATTTGCCAACAAGGAGATGTGGATTTTGATAGAAGGTCTTGATGCTGGTGGTAAGACAACCATTCTGTATAAGTTGAAGCTTGGTGAAATTGTCACCACAATTTCTACTATTGTCTCCAATGTTGACACTATTGAATACAAAAACAACATTTTCACTATGTGGGATGTTGGTGGTCAAGACAAGATTCACCCTTTCCGTAGGGATTACTTCCAAAATACCCAATTTCTGATATTTGTGGTGGACAAAAATGATATAAATTGTGTTATTGAAGCTAGAGATAAGTTGTATAGGTTGTTAAATGAGGAAAAGTTTTGTGATGTAGTTTTGCTAGTGTTTGCCAATAAGCAAGATCTTCCCAATGCTATGAATACAACTGAAATTACTAACACGCTAGGACTTCACTCTCTTCGCCAATGCCATTGGTATATATAGAGCACCTGTGCTACCTCTGGTGATGGCCTCTATGAGGCTCTTGATTGGCTTTCCACTTACATTGCCAACAAGTCATAAATAATTTTAGCAGGATGAGACAAACTTTGTTGACATATCTAGATGTGGATCTAATCTTTGCCTACTTTGTATGAGTTTTGTTCTATTTTGTGGATGACATCATCTAGTTTAGGGGGATTCAAATTATATTTATATTTATATATTACATGCCTTAAATACAAGACCTCATTTACTTTGCACAGATCTATTGTAAGCCGAGCTTGTTTGTTTTCTGTTTTGTGTCTTTTTGCCATTGGATCCCAAAGGTATAAGAACATATAACTATAAATAATTGTTTTTGACTATATGTATAACTATAAAATATTATACATAACTAAAATTAAAAAATATAATTAACAACATATATTTAATATACATTTTTATATATTAGTATATAAAAATATATTTTACCATATATATACATATAGATAACTATATGTATACATATATAAAATTATAATAAAAAATATATATAGCTACATGTATAAATATAACTATATGTGTAACTATATGTATAACCACATATAACTATGTGTATAATTACATGTGTAACAACATACAACATTATTTTTAACTATATGTGTATCACTATATATAAATATTTGTATAACTATATATAAATATTTGTATAAATATATAACACTATATAATTAAATACAACTATATTTGTAACTTTGTATACATATATGTAAATTTATATATTTATTTATAACTTTATATATTTATGTATAACTATATAAAAATATTTATAGTTATATATACTATATGTATAATAACATATAACTATAAATAATTATATATTATTATATGTATAACTATAAAAGCTTTATACATAATTTAAATATATAATTTACAACTTATATTAATATACATTTGCATATATTAGTATATAAAAATGTATTTTATTATATCTATACCTATACATAACTATATGTATACTTATATAAAATTATAAGAAAAAAAATATATACCTACAATTATAAATATAAGCATAACTATAAGCATAACTATATGTATAACCACATGTAACTATAATTATAATTACATGTATAACAACATACAACATTATGTTTAACTCTATGTGTATAAATATATATAAATATTTGTATAACTATATAACACTCTATATAATTAAATATAACTATATTTGTAACTATCTATACATATATGTAAATATATATATTTGTTTATAACTTTGGATACATTTATGGATAACTACTTATAATTACTTGGAGCTATGGATTAATACAAACAGCCTCAGAAATCAGGTATGATTTGGATGATAGCTATCATAAACTACTTATTTTCCTTATAAAATTAATGAATGCTGATAAAATATTCATAAAATTTGAAACTTGTAATCATATCACAATGTTCCTATAATAATGAGAGTAATATAAGCTCCAATTTGTTTAACAATTTACATCCTTAGTTCATTGGGTACACTCAGGGAAAGCTACATGCGTTGGTAATGAAATCATACAAATATCATGAGTTTGCTGCTACTCAAAATGAGGTATTGGAGCTATGGATCAAAGCAATCCTATCTCAAAAATAAAGTATGATTGTTATGATAGCCATCACATACTGCTTTCTTTTTTCCTTATTAAACTAATGAATGGTGAAAAAATGTTCATAAAATTTTTAAAACCTGTAATCATATTAAGTTCTCTATTATGTTTCTTTCATGGATGCTTTATGAACTTTACTAGACTATTATACATTTCTATTTAATATTACTTATCATCTAGTTTGTGCTTTGCTTATTCACTTGATATCTACATGAAAACCTCCATTGAGTAGCCAAGTAATTTTACACGTGGAACTTGATTGAGTATATATGTACATGTATGCTATAGTGTATATTTACATATATTATATTTACATATACATATACTGGTATTTATGTATAAGTATTTACTTGTATATATGTACATACTTGTACATATGTACACTGTAGTGTAAATGTACATACATGTACATATATACAATAGTGTATATGTATACACGTATATATGTACATATACACTATAGTGGCTATGTACATTTACTGAGTATATATGTACATATAAATACTTGTACTTATATACCAGTATATATGTACATATACATATATACCAGTATATAATCTATCGTATTTATCATTGTGAATATTATTTTACATAGGAAAATCAAATTACAACAAATATTATTGAAAATTTGTTATGATAGAAAGATTAAGATAATACATAAATGAGCCTTTAAAATCAAATTCATACATTACAACAAAATACATATGATGATGTATATGATAAAATTTAAAGTTGTATAGATCATAACGGTTAGATTGAAAAAGATGTTATAATTTTTATCATTTTATGACTTAATGATTTGTAATATTTTTTTGTTTTAGTTTTATTTTGAAAGATAATGTTACCATATTTTATTTTAATAAGTATTAATTATAATTTTAAATTAAATAATTTTTTAATATTTTTTAATTCAAAATTTTAAATTTTTTATATACTAGGTTTGAATGTATATATTTTGTATTTACATTATGTATACATGTATCTACACAATAATTTCTATATATATACAATGTGTATATGTATATATTCAATATGAGTGTATATACACATTGTATGTACATTCTATATACATTATATATATATTTTGTATATTGTAATACATAATAATTATATTATGTGTATATATAGACACACATATCAATTAACACATCTATGTTATGTATGAAATATTGATATAATGCTACCATCATGCACAGCACTTGCCGCTTGCACACACTATCTAGGGGACATGTCCCATAGGAGACCAGGGTCTAGAGCCTGGGCCCTTGTGAAGTGGACCAGGTGCCATGGACAGGCCCTGACGAGGGCATGCCTGGCTTTCCTGGTTCAGACCCCGGCTATTCTAGGTTTGGCACGTGCCAGGCCAAGCAATAGCCATTCTCATCACAAGTGTTGGCAAAGATTTTAATGAGAACTATCTGAACTAACTTAATTTCTTTTTTCTATGAAGTTTGAGGTGATGAATATATATAATATTCATTATATATATTGCACAATTTTAATTTATGTATTTCTTGTTTCACTCGTATATAGTCTATGTAGTGAAGTACTTATATTGATGGCATGCTCCAAACACTTTTACTTTTGTTCTTTAAAAAAACATTAGGTGTCTTAGGGCAGTCTCCAACATGTTAGCTTAAATGATGGAGGTGGCGGCGGCATTATCGCTTTTATTTCCCCCGCTTTCATATCATGTTCAATAATATAGATACATGCATTTGGGTGCCTCATTCCTAAAGCAACCATACCTATAAAAAAAGCGACCAAGTACAAAGCCACATAAAAGAAGTAATACATGATGAAAATTTATCTTTGAGAGCATGTTAGATTTATAAGATATAAAGCATGTTATTATTGAATCAGCATCAATGTCATTGGAGATTGTATTATTTTGTTTTGGCACGTGTTGTTTTTTTGTTTTGTTTTGGAAAATAAAAATTCTATTTTTCTAGGCATGTACTGTTCTGATTTTCACTGGGCGACTTTTTTTATTTTCTATTTGTCAATTAGTTTTCGTAAAGTCTAAAGCCTATGCAATTTGTTAATTATACTAGGTTTCTACTTACCATGTAGAGTTGGATGTTCTGGCAGTGCAATACTAGGCCTTAATGTGCTATCTCTTGTGGTGTGCTGATCGTTATTTTCAGTCATGCGGTGCATGACATGCATATATGTACAAATATCGAGTATATAAGTATGAATATACTTGGTATGTACATAAGTATATACTGAGTATATATGTAGGTATATAATGAGTATGTACATAAGTGGGTGCATATATTTATATGTAGGCATGTATATATTGTCATATATATACACCCATTCACACACACACACACGTGCATTTGAATATATATTTGCTCGGGCTGGTCTGGTCATCATCATGCATTACTTACCGATCCAGGTCATAAAAGTCATGAATATTATACCTTTCCCAAACTATGGAATGAAGATATTTCTTATCTAGGCCAGCCAGGCAGCCATAGGTTGGTCTTAAATCTTTTAGTAATTGTGTAGATATGTAATTATCACATGGTAAAAAGCGTATGTATGTGGATATAAGTTTTCTTGTTGTAGGCACCACAATGATTGGTTATAATTGTATCATGTCTTAGGATGATGATAATGATGCTCATGTAGTACCGTGTAAGTTTAATACATCTCACAAAACTATATCCAATTGGAAGGAAAGATGTATCATTACCTTATTTTTATAGGCCATGAGTGCCAAGAGGAATATCAGATCTTGTTTAGGGAGAAGTAGCTCACTGCCATGTCAAAAATTCACACAATCTCAAAACGAGGGGTTGGTAGGGAAGTTCATCAGTCGAGCATCATTGCCATTCCTACTTTTATTATCTGTGGTAGTTAGCGGGAGCAGTTGTTGTGGCAATGGCAGTAGCTTCTACGGCCATAGCTACTACAACAGTAGCACCAACAGCGGCAGTAGCAGCAACAGCAATAGCAAGAGCAGCAATAGTGGTACTGGTAGGAGCAGCAGCGGCGACGGCCGCAGTTGGGGCAGTGGAGCCAACAATGGCAGCAATGGCAGTAGCAGTAGGGGTAGTGGTAGTAGCAGCAACAGGAGCAGTAGTAGCAGCTGTGACGGCAGTAGCAACAGTAGCAGCAAATGCTGTATATACGTACGTATATAGACACATATATTAATGTAGTATTTGTACATATAATACTACAGCATTATATGTACATATATAATGAGTATATACGTACTCAATATATATGTACATATAACACTGTAGTAATATATGATAATATACACTACAGTATATATGAACATATATACTACCATATTATATATTTATCAAAACATAAATTTTTTTATTTGTTTTTTTTTGATTTTATTTACTTATTTAAATTTCGTACTGATATGGTACCTCATTTTTCTCCATATGAAGTTTGTATAAGTGTGAGATTTTTTTTACAAGGCATGATGCACCGTGACTTGGACAACTTTGTAACAGCCGAAAGATGGTGATCGGAGGAGTTGAGGATGAGAAAGCAATATCAATGCACAGATAGATTATACTTTATGCACTATCGATAGATACATTGATGAATAAGATGTAATAAAATTTTGTTATGTCATTGTTTTAAATATGCAAGACAAGGATTGCTTAAATTATTGTTATTCAAAATTATTATTCTAATAATCTATTCATCATTTTGTGTTGCACATTAGCATGTTGGAGTGCTCATTTTTTCTATGTTCAAGATTCCAATTTATTTGTTCATGGTTACTACTACAAATGATCAGTCTCAATTTCATCTCCTAGTTCTTTTGTTAGCTTGTCAAGTCAGTCATGGCGGTGCAGAGCAACCCCCTTATAAGCCTTGGGACTAATAGAGAGTTCTGGTAACGAGGAGGCAAAATGTGAACTTTGATGCCCCAAGCCTGGCTCGTGGCTCGTCTTCCAGGTTTTTCTCTATGATTTTTTAGACAAATTTTCCAAAATTTAAATAATCTTCGTATTTCTTATTTATGTGATAGCGAAGTTTTGTTCCACCTTTGTAAAGTATAAATGGGATAATATTAATTTATTGTTATTTTGTGTCATTTGAAACTATGTGATTATATATATGTACATATAATACTACAGTATATACGTACATATATACTCTAGTTATAGGAAACTTTTAAAAAATATAATTAATACAAATTTTGAAAATTTTGAAATATAATAAAAATATAAATTTTTTCATTAAAGTTAAAAAAATAAATTAATATTTAAAAATAAAAACATATATGTTTGCCCCTACTAAAATTTATAAGAATTAAACAATTGAGTCAAATTTTTTCTATTAACTTTTAACATCCGGTCTCTATTAAAATTAATAATATACCTTTTTTTATTTATCTTATTTCTTTAAGTAATTTTTTGAATTTTAAAAATTATAAATAATATCAAATAATATGAAATTTTATGCCTTTAAAATTATTACATATTATCTTCATAAAAATTAATATGATGAATTCTGAAAAATATATAACCATAAAATATAAATTTTTATATATTTTTTAACATTAAATGTAATTTATAACTCTTAGGAGAGTGGATAGAAGACAAATCATCTTTTCATGTATAACTTATTATATCAAGTTTGTTAATTTTATAGCTATTAGATATTTTTTTATAAGGCTAAACATATATATATATATATATATATATATATATATATATATATATATATATATATATATATATATATATATATATTAAATTGTTTATATATTTATTGTTTAATTAATATTATAATAAAAAATTGTAAGGTGTATATTTTTTATTTGTACATTGCCACACGCACATTAATTTAGTTGAAAAAATTTTGATATTAAAGAAAATAAATGAGTCTTTTTGTATTTTATATATATATATATATATATATATATATATATATATATATATATATTATATTATTTATTTAATGTTTTTATAATTATAAATATAAATATTTTGGAATACATATAATTTATTATTTAATGTTTATTTTGTCGAGACTAAGTCCTCCATCTTTCTCCTGATATTTTTGAAGAATAAGCGATACAATTACTCCACAGTCCTCCATTCTTCTATCGACACCGACGCAACATAATCATATTCGAATTAAGCGATAATTTGTTATTGATTTGAGATACGTTTTCTACCCTAATTCTTCATCGATTATCTTAACGCGTATTGATTCCCTTAATTTTTTTTCTGAAATTCTTCTTCTTTAATCGTATACATTAATTTAATAATACTTATTGTGATACATACCTAATTCATTTTTGTTGTGTTGGGCAGTAGGTATGCTAATATAAACTTAATTTAATTATACTTTTTTTAATACATATTTTGTTAATTTAAGTATACTTTTTTTTAAATACATATTCTATTAATTTAATTATGATTGGATTGCTTATATAAATTTAATCATATATAACACAAAATGGGTGTTTTGTGTTGGGTAGTGTGTATATAACACATAAATATATAAGTGTAATTTATTATATTTATAACTATAAAAATAGTTTACATAAACATAACTATATATAAATATAACTATATATAAATATAACTATATATAAATATAACTATATATATATATATCATAATTTTATATATGATACATTCAATATACATGTGTATTTTAGATATAATTAGTATTATACATATAACTATAATTAGTATTACACAAATAAAGATATATTGACTTTATGATAGGATTTTAATAATGTATATTTGAAATTTGTAAGTCATCATTATGAAATACACATCTAATAAATTTGCATTATGAAAATATCTATTATTCCATAATGCCTTGCCTACCCAATATGTATAATTAAATTAATATCTGTAAACTATATTTTATACATGACTTTATGCATAGGGAAAACCACACACTCTTATAAAAATATAAGAGTGTTTTAATATCTATAAATTTAAAGTATAGTCACATTAATATCTGTTAATGTCAAATTAATATCTGTAAATATTTATTGATCGGTTTTCAATTAGTTCAAATAAAAATGTAATAGGCTTTATGTATACTTATACTAATTTACAAGACATTTAAATACATGTATATATTTGACTATATTTTAATTACTATGTTTAAGTAAATGCCACATAGGCTCCCTTATAAATACCCTAGCATTGATTATCAATATAATTCATACTAGATTAAAATATATAAGATATCCAGCTCATCTGACATACATTATTTCCTACATGAATTGATGGCGATGACTTTTTGTTGCGTTTGAGAAGTTCCACCTATATGGATGAGTAGCTCTCACATATTTTATCACCTCTGTAGCCATTAACTCATAAATTGTATACCCATGGACTTGATACTATTTACTTATTATAAGCTAACCATAGAATTGTTTACTTGAGTAAACACTAGAAACTATTTACTTATTGTAAGCTTAGATAATGAAGAAACTTTGATAATTAATCCAAATAATCAATATCTATGAAATGATAATCCAGATTCATAGAGTTAACTTTATTACTTGTTAAACTCATATACTTGTGATACATTCTATCATGCTATAAAATAACTAACACTTGAATTGATTTTTGTAGTGTCTTGTCTTTCTATATTTTCAATACTTAATGGTCTTTGAGCTATTATAATTACAATGATTCTTAGATTTAGACCTCTTGTTTTTTATTTGCTTTGACATTTTCTCTTGGTTGAATTTTTTTCAATTAACTTTGTATATAATTCTAAAGAGGTTGATGTTTCACTTGCTATCTCTGTCGAATATACTTGCTGAAAATTATATCTTGAACATCATCAAATTTCATTTTATTAGTTCTTGATAAACTATGATCAACTATAATTGTAATATGATAATTTTTGATAGAGAACACAGAAGTATCAATGCACATACTTCATCATTGACTTCAAATGACAAACAAACTTAATTGTGTTGCGATTGTGTTGACTTTATTGAGTTGTTGGGCCACTGATGTGCTTTTTGTCAACTTCAGATTGAAAAAACACCTCATCATGTGTACTTTTTTAGCATCAATTAGTTTTTCGTATAGTAGCAAGAGCCATCGTAAGCCTTTCTATGCTCTTCTCATTTTTTATAATGAAAGTAAGTTTGTAAGATATCATATTTCAGATGAATTCAAGTGCTAGTATGTGCTCTTCTTTTTTCATAGATTCTATCATCTTCCTTAGAAGGGGTTGAGATAAATTTTTCTAGTATATATAATCTTCCATCTATATTTTCAAAAATGCAAATTTCGTTCTATAGATTTTTTTTATTTTCACTTTTCCTTCAAATGCAATCATTAATGTCTACAAAATATAAATTCTTCTAGAAAATTCTTGCAAAACACTGTGTATGAAAATTGTGAACACCTCTTTTAACATGCTGATATTGTCTGCAAAATTTGTACAATTTATAAAATTCATTATTATCATCAATAGTTACTTCACCCAATGGTGCATCATAATGCACAACTTAAACCTCCAATATCAATTGTTGATAATAACTTGATTTCCTATTTTTTAGATAGACATTTAGATAAACTGACAAATATAAAGGTAAACAGATAGAATGAGTGATAGATAGATAGATATATATATATATATAAAGATTGACAAATAGGATGATAAATAGAAAGACAGATAGTTTGAGAGAGAAAAATAGAAAGAAGATATATAAATTAATTGATAAATATAATAGTTAGATAGTTACATAGATATATAGATTGACATATAAACATTTTGACATAAAATAGATAGATTACAAGATAAACAAATAGGAAAATATATAGAAAACTTATAGATAGATACATATATATACAAATAGACCGATAGATTGATTGATAGTTAGATTGAGAGATAGACTAATAGACTGATAAACTGATAGACTAATAGATTGATAGAGAGGTAGATAGATATATAGAAAGACAAATATAGAGATATATAAATAAATAATTAGAAAGACAAATAGATCGATAGATATATAGATAGATAGGTAGAAAGCTATATAGATAGCTAGATAGATAGATAGTTATAAAAATAGATTGATTGATTGATTTATAAACAGATAAATATATGGATATAAAGATAAGATAGATAGATAGATAAACAAATAGATAGATATATTATAGATATACAGATAGATAGATTAATTGATAGATTGATAGATAAATAGATAGATATAAAGATAGATATAAAGATAGATAGATAGACATTTAGAAAGGTATATAGATAAAGAGATAAATAGCTAGATATATAGATAGATAGATTATTAACAGATAAATAGACAAATAGATATAAACATAGATAGATAGTTAGACAGACAGACAGACAGATAGATAGACAAATCAATAGATTGATTTATATATAGATTGATATGCAAATTTATTGACAGATTGATCGACAAATTGATAGAGAGATTGATATATTATTTGATAGATAGATTGATAGACATAAAGATAGACATAATGATAGATAGATATATAAACAGACAAACAAATAGAAAGATAGATACATACATACAAAGATAAGATAGATAGATAGATAAACAGACATATTGATTGATTGATATATAGATAGAAAGATAGATATACAGATAGATAGACAGATAGATAGATAGATATACAGAAAGAAAGATAGATAGATATATAGATAGGTAGTTAGATAACAAATATATAGACAAATAGATAGATTGACATATAGTTAGATAGATAGATAGACACATTGATAGATAGATAGATATATATATATATATAGATAGATAAATTGATTGATTGACATTTAGATATATAGAAAGACATATAAATATATAGATAGAGACAGGTAAAAAAATTGATAGATATATAGATAGAAAGATAAATAAATAGATAGATAGATCTAGAGATAAATAGATAGTTAGACATAAAGATAGATAGATAAATAGATATGTTGATAGATATATAGACAAATAGATAGATTGATAGATTGATAGATTGATAGATTGATAGATACATACACATATAGATAGAGAGATAGATTGATAGATAGATATATTGATTGATAGACAGATAGATAAATATATAGATAAGTAGATAAATAGATAGAGCGATAAATAGATAAATAGATTGATAGATATATTGATATGTAGATATATTGTGAAATAGATAGATATATAGTTAGAAAGATTGACATAATGATAGACATATAGATAGACAGATTAATAGACATTATAATAGATAGATTAAAAGATTGATTGATATATATATTTATAGAAAGATTGATAGACAAATTGATAGTGAAAATGATAGAAAGATTGAAAGACATATTAAATGACAGATAGATAGACAGATACATAGATAAATTGATAAAAATATAGATAGAAGATAGATAGATTATTAGATAGATATATTGACAAATAGATTGATAGATATAGATTGACAGATATATAGAGATATAAGATCGATAAAAAAATATTCGGATATATAGACATATAAATAGACAGAAAGATATACTAATAGATAAATAGATAAATAGATAGAATAATAGATAGAAAGATAGATAGACATATAGATAGAAAGATAGAAAGATAGATAGATAGATAGATCGATAGATTCATAGATAGATAGATAGATAAATAGATATAAAAATAGATAGATAGATAGATAGACAGATATATAGGCAGATTCATATATAAATATATAGTTAAATATATAAAAAGATTAATAGATAAATATACAGATAGATAGTTAGATTGATAATTTTTTCGAAAGTTAGATTGATAGATAGATTGATATATAGTTTGATAGCTCGATTGATACACAAATTAATAGACAATTTAGTAAATATATTGAAAGATAGATTGATGGATATATTTATAAATAATTAGATAGAAAGATAGATAGACATTAAGATGAATAGGTAGATAGAGATAGATAGATAGAAAATAAATATATAGATAGATAAATAGATAGACAAATAGATAGGAAAAAAGATAGAAAGATAGAAAGATAAAAAAATAGATAGATAGATAGATAAACATATAGATTGACAAATAGATAGTTAGATAGATTGACACATAGATAAACATATAAATAGATAGATAGATCAATAGATAAATAGATAAATAGATAGATAGTAATATGGAAATATAGACAGATAGATAAATAGATAGATATATATTTCGATAGATAGATAGATAGATTGACAAATAGATTGTCAGATAGACAAATAGATAGATAGTAATATGAAAATATAGATAGATATATAAATAGATAGGTATATAGATAGATAGATTAATAGATAGATAGATAATCAGATAGACAAATAGATAGATAGACTGATAGATAGACAAATAGATAGACATATAGTTAGATAGATAGGTAGATAGATATATATATAGATAGATAGCCATAAACATAGACATATATATAGACAAATTAATAGACATAATAATAGACATATTTATAGATAGATTGATAAACATATTAATAGACAGCTTGATAGAGATATTGATAGATAGATTGATAGGCAGAATGTAAGATTGATTGAAAGACCAATATATAGATAGATAGATAGATAGTCAAATTGATAAAAAGATAGATAAAAAGATAATATAGAAAGATAAATAGATAGATTATTAGTCAGATAGATTGATTGATTGAGAGATAGATTGAAAAATAAATAGATAGATAATATAATCGATAGACAGATATATAGTCATATTGATAGACATATAAATATATAGAAAGATAAATAGATAGATAGATAGATAAATATACTGATAGATAGACGAAAGATAGATAGATAGATTAGACAGATAGATAGGTAGATAGATTGATAGACAGATAGATACAAAGATTGTTAGAAAGAAAGAAAGATAGATAGCTAGATATATATATATATATATATATATAGAAACATAGATTTCCAAATTGATAGGCAAATATATAAATAGATTAAAAATTAGATTGGAAAATAGATAGGTGAATTGATAATTAGATTGAAAGATAGATTGTGAGATAGATTTATAGCCAATTTGATAGCCAAATTGATACACAGATTGATAGACAAATTGGTAGATAGATTGTTAGACATATTTATATACAGAAATATATACATATAGATAGTTATTTATATAGATAGATAGATAGGTAGGTAGGTAGATATTAAATTGATAGATAGATAGATATAAAGATAGATAGAATGATTGATAGAAAAATAAACTGATAGATAGATAGAAAGAAAAATAGACAGAAAAATAGACCAATAGATAGATAGATAATTAGATATATAAACAGAAAGATAGATTGATAGATAGATAGATTGATTGATAAACAAACAGATAGATAGACAAGATAAAACCAAACTAATAGATAGACAAATAGACATACATATAAAAAGAATGATAAATAGACGAATAAACCAATAGATAAACAAACATATAGATAAACATATAGATAGACATATAGAAAGATAGATATACAAACAAAAACACAAATAGATAGAAAAACAGACAGAATAAAATATATATAGACAATTAAAAAACATATAGACATATAGATAGACAAATCTAAAGAAAGACAAATGGATAGTAAGATAGACCGATATATTGATAGGTAGATAGACAAAAGATAGATATACAAATATTTATATAGACAGAGATATAGACAGACAGATAAATAAATAGATAGACAAATAGTTATACAAATAGATAGATAGATAGATAGATAGATCGATAGATAGGTAGATCAATTGATAGATTGAGAAATAGATAGATAGACAGATAGATAGATATATAGATGGATGGATACACAAACAGATAGATAGACAGATAGACATACATACAGACAGACAAATTGATAGATAGATAGATAGATATACATATAAAGAAATAGATATACAGATAGATAGACAAAGAGATAGATAAATTATATATACAGACATATATATATATATATATATATATATATATATATATATATATATATATATAGATAGACATATTGATAGATAGACAGATAGATAGACATATATACATACAAATAGATAGTCAAAAATACAAAGCGATATATAGAGAGATAGATAGATAGATATACTAATAGATAAACAAATAGACTGACAGATACATATGTAGATAGATTGACAGACTGATAAACATACAGCTAGACTGACAGATTGACTTATAAACATTCAAATAGATAATCATATAAACAAATAGATAAAAAGATAGATATATAGATATATAGATATAAAGATAGATATACTATTAAATAGACAGATAGATTGATTGATAGATAGATAGATATATAGATAGTTTGCAAGATAGATTGATAGAAAGATAATAAATAGATAGACATACTGATACATAAATAGATAGATAGATAGAGAGATACATAAATATATATATATTTTTTTATAAAATATTATTTTATTAATAATAACCCTCTCTTTTGGTGGAGGAATACTGTTAATACAAACTATCATCTACCCTTAGCCCTTTTACACCCATTCTTCAAATAAAATAAAATACATTTGACCAATCTAATAAAACGTAATTTTATTTGTGCTATGGCTATGCTAGTCTATGATCCCTATCTTTACCTTTTTGTCCAAGAAGAAATTCCTTCTGAAAGTTAATGATTATCCTTATAATGATAGCTTATCCCTTGTCTTGCTTTAACGATCTTTCGATGAGTATAATAAGCTTTATTTTTCTTCTTTCTATATTTCGGTGCTTCAACAGTTTCTTATCTCTTTAAATTTGAATGTGATTATCCCTCCAGCATTTTTAGCTAACTCCTTCCACTGTCTTATAATGATAACTGGGATTTCGAACATCTTTATAAGCTGTCCTCCCATGTAATTAATTATTGAATGCTGTTATTTATATTCATTCACCTGCACTTTTTTCCTACACAAGATCAAATCTATTATACAGATTGCATCAGACTTAAATCAATTATCAATTTGACTTGTATCCCCCCTTCACTGTTCGGATCAATTATCAATATGACTTGAAGCATCGGGTACAGCTCCATTGCAGTTCTGATTTATTTGAAATGTTCTGCTTTCTTCCATCTTTTTGCTTTTCATTCCTTCACTATCCTCTTTAACTTATACAGATTGGACCAATTTAATACAGATTTCCTATATACAACAGAGACAGACTTCCAGCAACTACGAGCAACACACACTTAATAACACAGACCTCCAGAAAGATAGCACAGACTTCCAGCATATATAATACAAACTACTAACAATACCATTTAAACATATCTAGCCTTCCAATCAGAATAGTCCATCAAACTATGGACAAGCAGAATAATTGTACATGCAGAGCATACTACATATCTATAAATCCATTATCTTTTTCCAAACCAGTCCCCTGATGTTATTTTAAAAAAATTAAATTTCTTCCTTCTTTCTACCTATTGAAAACAATAGAAAAGCAGAAAAAAACCAATAGAAAAACAAAAGCCACTTACCTTATCTCGATCACCCCTCAGGACCAGGGTGATCTCTTATACGGGCTTATTTTCCTATTTGAATGGAAAGTTCTAATTAATATTTTTATTTTTTCTAATATAAGGAAACTCTTTACTATCAAGTTTTAATATTCCAAAAAATTTTTTTGGTAAATTCTCTTCATTATAGTCCTGATCACCTTTCTTTTTTCCCTCTTTAGCTAAAATATCTGCTAATGCATTCACCTCTCTGAAAATGTGCTTTATAGAAAAGTTTAACAATTTCATATCATTTAAAATATCTTCTATGTCATCTTCATATTTCCACATCATAGTCTGCTTTTTGATTAATTTAACTACAATTTTCGAATCTATTTGAATATCTATATTTTTAATTTCTAGTTTTCTACATAACTTAATACCCTCTCTTAAAGCTAATATCTTAGCATGAACGGCCGAGGATGCTTGCATCTTTCTACTGAAGGCTAATATTAGCCGTCCTTTCGAGTCTCTAATAACTCCTCCACCTCCTGCTTCGCCCATATCTCTATCGAAGCTACCATCTGTGTTTAGAGCTATCCTACCTTGAGGTGGTTTTTCCCATTTTATACATATTACTTTAAAATGTTTAGGTTGATGTTCTTTTAGATTCCTAAAAAATTAAAGTTTCTTTATCCCTCTTCGAGCCTTGACTTTTTATAGGGTACAATTCTGAAATTTTACTTGTTTCTTCTTTAATATCTTTCCAGATATCTTCTATTATCATCTTATGACCTTCGAATCTACTTTTATTTCTAGCCTTCCAAATGCACCAGATAACTAAGAATGGAACATTAATTATACTCCATTCTTGCACTGGACTAGAAACTTTTAGATTAATCCATTTCTAAAGCCTACGTTTCAAGTTTAGATGTTCATATTTTAAATTCATTTCTAAACCTAGTCTTTTCCATAGCTTCGCTGCTACTCTTCCGTGTGAAAGGAGATGATCTAATGTTTCAATTTCATTTAAGCAACACTCGCATCTAGATACGAGTTTAATACCTTTTTTCTTTAAATTATTGTCAATTGGGATAATATTAGATAAAACTTTCCACATAAAAGTTTTTATTTTTTGTGGATTATCATTATTCCAAGCCCATTTGAATAATTTATGTTCTTTTAACTTTTTTCTTATTTCATTTTGACCATTTTTAGTGAGAATGCTCCATCCGAGCTTAAATTCCATGTCCATCCTCTTTTCGTAAATGTAGAAAATCTATCAACTAATTCTTTTGCTTAAGCATTTTGTGCCATATCAGTGAACACTTATTTTTATTCATTACTTTATTGATATCATCCTTAATACAATATTTTGCCCTCATAAATTTTGACCATATACTGTTATTTTCTTTCAACCTCCACCATCTCTTGCTTGCACCTGCTTTTGCTAAATCCATAAGATTAACAAAACCCAATCCAACTTCTTGAACTGGGTAGCATAAGTCTCTCCATTTTTTCCAATGTAATTTATATTTGCCCTCTTTTTTTCCCCATAAAAAGTTAGCTAATTCTTTTTCGATTTTCTTAATAATACAAATTGAAGGTTTAATTATCATAATATTATGCATTAGAAGACTTTCTAAAACGTGTTTTATTAAAGTAATTCTACCCCCATACTTAAATATTCCTCTTTCCATCCCAAGATTTTTTTTAATTTATCTAATAAAAATTCTAAATATACTATCTTAAGTTTACCTTCATATATCGGGCAGCCCAGATAGATCATTTCTTTTTTATTATGGGAGAAGCCTGAAATGTTTTTGATTTTATGAGCTAATGCAATTGGAGCCTTATGTGATATCATGTATTGGCATTTTTTTTATTTAATTTTTGACATGTTTCTTCCTCCATGCATTTCAATAAGTTCATCAGATTATGTAGTGATTTGCTACTACCATTAGTGAATATAATTACATCATCTGCATATGCAAGACAACTCACTAATGGAGTATTCCTCGGCTGTCTGAATGTGCCTATCCTACCCTTCCTCATTTTATCTTTAAGGTTAACTATTAAGAGTTCCAGATAAATGTTAAATAATGATGGTGAAAGTGGATCACCCTGTCTTAAACCTCTAACTAGAATTATTTCTTCTCCTACCTTTCCATTTGTGATAATTCTAGCCCATGTATTAGAAATACATCTATAAATCAAATCTATCCATGTTTTAGAGAAACTCATCTTTCTCATGATAGAATAGAGAATGCTCCATTCTACTCTATCAAAGGCCTTGGATAGATCCAATTTTATAATAACATTTTCCCTCTTGATTTGGATCCTATTTCTCTACTCATCTCTTTAGCCAATCATATATTTTCCATTATTAATCTATTTTTCATAAAACCAGTTTGTTCTTCCGAAATAATTTTAGTTAAAATTGAATTTAATCTATTTTCTAAAATTTTAGAAACAATTTTGTCAATAGTGTTGCATAGGCTTATTGGTCTAAAATCTTTTCCTTTCTGTGGATTCTCTATTTTTAGGTAAAAGAATAATATGAAAACTTCCCCATTTTATTCCAAATTCAGCTCCACAAGATATACTATTAAGCACTTTTTCTATATCCTTATTTATTATATCCCAACAGGCTTGGAAAAAATAGTTGTTTCATCCATCCGGTCCAGCTGCACTATCTTTGTTCATACTATATATCACTATTTTGATTTCTTCTTCTTATGGATGCTTAGTAAGCATGTTATTATCTTCTATGGTGATTTTATTTTCATTGTTTTTTAAAAGTGAATTTCCTTTAAGTTCTCTTGTTCCACTTAATTGGTTTTCAAAAAATTTTGTGAAATAGTTTTGAATGTCTGAATCTTTTTCAAGCCATTCTTCCCTATTATCTTTAATACCTCTAATTTTATGTTTCTGATATTTTAACTTAGTTATTTTTTAAAAAAACTTTGTATTTTTATCCCCTTCTTTAAGCCATTTAATTTTATATTTTTGTTTCCAAAAAACCTCTTCCATTAATATTTTTAGATTTAATTCTGCTTGTGCTTTGCTAAGAGCACTTCTATTATCTATATTTTGAGTTTTTTCAAATTCTATTTCTCTTTTTAATACTAGTTCCTCTGCATCTCTTATATTTTTTATTATATTCTCAAAAGTATCCTTATTCCACTTTTTTAATTCAACTTTTAATCTACTCAACTTATTATTTAATATTTGAATAAGATTTCTTAATGTTTCTTTATTCCAAGACTGTTTCACCATCTTTAAAAAATCATGGTGTAAACATCAAAAATTCTGGAATCTAAAGGAACCTCCTAAATGAGTAGATTTTTTAATCGTGATTAATAATGGGTTGTGATCAGAGCAGGTTCTGTTTAAGTGCTTCACTTCTGTAGAGCCAACTTGATCTAACCATTTAAAATTAAATAAAACTCTATCCAGTCTCGCCCATATTGTGCCTTTTTATCTCCAGTTGTTACACCATGTAAACTGTGAGACTAAAAATTTAGCTTCTATTAAATTTGTTTTATTTATTTTATCATTAAAGTGAGACATCCCTCCTTTATTAGGTGTCATACCACTCTTCTTTTCTTTAATGCTTCTAACTATATTAAAATCTCCACCGATAATCCAAGGCTTTTTTTCCATCGAAATTTTATTCATTTCCTCCCACAATTTTTTTCTCTCTTCTCTTTTATTCTTTGCATAAATTATTGTTATTATTTCATTTTCATCTTGACTTAAGCTAAAGTTTATTAATTGATTAGTTTCTTTTAATATTTTTATATGTAAGTTATCTTTCCATAAGATCCAAATTTTTCCATTATTATTAGCATACCCATTTTCAAATCCTAATAAATTTCTATAATAATTTAGATAAGCTTTATCTACCATAGGTTCAGCTATCGAAATTAGATTAATTTTATGCATATATATAAGTTTTTTAATCTAATTCTTGAGGGGGGGGGTTTGATATTCCACTAATATTCCAATAGATGTACTTATACTTTTCTTATGGATTTAGCCCGTGCTCTATTGGTGAATTTAGTTTCGTATACCTTATTCAAATGCTTTTTTTTTCATGCTTCTAGGTATTCTTATTGAGTTTAGTTCTTGTTCCTTCTCATCCTTCCAAACCCTACCCAATTGAATGGCCATTATTTTAAGTTCTTCAATTGCCCAATCTCTATTTCCCATTTTTTGTTTTAGCTTGAGTTTTTCTATATTAATGTCATTGTTATTGATTCTAATTTTCTGCTCATTGTCTTCCCCATCCGTATAGAGGGAAGTCAAGCTTTTTATTTCTAATTCCTCATCTGAATCTTCTTCAACCAGCATTGCCTAGCTTTTATTTTTTTGTTTCTTATTATTCATTTGATTTCTGGTTCTCCTATTTAGCTCTAAAATTTTTTTCATCATATCTTTCCTTTTAGCATTTTCTATGGATTCTGTTCTTTCCTCTTCACTATTCTGCCTATTATATTCAATTAATTTTTGATCTTCAACTTCTTTATTTTGTATATCTGTTTGGATAATGGGTTGAGGTTTTTTTTGATATTTAACCATTTCTCCTTTACTTTCAAGTGCTCTTTTCTTCTCTTCTAGATTCTGTTTATTTTCGTTTCTTTTTTTGTTAACCAAACATACCTCTATAGCATGACCCATCTTTCTGCAGCATGCAAAAAAAGGAGGGAGGTATTCTGGAACAATAGTTTGCCAAAAACCACCTCCATCTATGTTTCCAATCCAGATACGATGAGGAAGAGATTTCTGTAAGTCCACCTCTACACAGATTCTTGCAACACTCGGTCTAGAGAGTGTTGCTGTAGCACTATCAAGAAGAAGAGGAGAGCCCAAAACACACGCAATACGGTATAATGCCAATTTATCAAAATAATGAATCGGGAGCATAGGTAATAGAATCCATACCGGGACCAAACGATGATTCCTCCTTTGTGTTAAATTCTGGAATCCATTTAAAGGTTCTCATGGGGTATCCCATGATATACCAGACTCCTTTCAACCATAAGCGATGAAAATCCTCCTCGGAATGGAGTTGTAATAACACATGCTTCTCATCAATCAATCCGATTTTAATCAAGGTTTTGAGTTTCAATGATTCGAAGAATGCCCTAATATCATCAATACGCGGCCTTCCATGTGAAAATTTTCCCACAAGCATGTGTGTGTGAGTTGTAGAGAACTTATGAATTTCCTTGGCCGAGAAGAATATCGAGGGTTCCTCGATATTTTTTTCTTGAAATCGCGAGTAGCTCGCGATAGGGGGCACGGTTTTTTCTAATAAATCAGAAAAGGACTTCTTATTAACTAAGTAATCCAATTCCATTGCAATTATCTCAAAACTTACTTCTTCTTCTACCCAATTGCAGGTTTCTCTCTCTAGGAAACTATTTCTCTCTCTAACAAGTTGAGAGCGTTTCAAGAAGAAGGAGATGATCTATATATCTATTTAAATCTATAATTGTCTATTTATATCTATTTTCTGTTTATCTATCTATCTATCTGTCTAACTATCTAACTATTTATTTTTTTATTAGTTATTAGTCTATCTATTTATCTATCTGACCATCTATATATTTTTATGTCTATCTATTTGTCTATATATCTATTAGTCTATCTACGTGTCTATCTATATATTATCTATCAATCTATCTATCAATCTAATTTTCAATCAATCTATCTTCCTATCTAACTATCTATGTATCTATTAGACAATAAGGCTATGTCTCTACATCTCTATCTACCTTTGAGTTTATCGACCTATAAGTCTATGTATCTATTTATCAATCTATCTTTATTTCTATCTATTATGAATATGCCAATAAATCTATCTGTCTATTTATCTATTTATCTACTAAATATATATCTGTTATCTATCTATCAGCCTATCTATTTATATGTCTTTGAATCTAATATTCTATTTGTCGATATGTCCTATATGCATGTCTATCAATCTATGTAACTAACAAACTATCTATCTACTCTAACTATTTAAATATTTTTATGTCAATCTATCTATCAATAAATCTATCTATCTATATATTTATTCTATCTATCTATCTATCAGTCCATTTGTCTATCTTTCTATCTATCTATTATTATATATTTATCTATATATTAGCATATATATCTAACTAACTATCTATTTGTCTATCTTTATATATATATATAATGTATGTATGTATATATATATATATATAATCTATGTATATATCTACCTATTTTCCAATCTGGGTATTTTTTTATCTGTCTATCTATCTATATGTCTATCTAAATATATATCTATTAATATTTTTGACTACCTATCTATCTATCGATCTATCTTTCTATATGTCTATCTATCTATCGATCTATATTTCTAACTGACTATATATATATATGGTTATGTATCTATTTATCTATCTATCAATTTGCAAATATGGCTATGTGTCAATCTACTTTCTATGTAACTATCTATCTTTGAATCTATCTATATATATTACTGTCTAACTATCTTTCCGTCGATTAGTCTATCATTCTATAAGTTAATCAATATATCTTTCTATCTATATATCTATATATCTGTCTGTCTGTCTATTTGCCTATCTAACTATCTATATGTATATCGATATATCTTTTTATCTATCTAACTATTCAACTATCTATAGTTTATCAGTTTATAAGTCAATCTGTCTATTTATTTATCTATCTATCTTTCTATTTTTCTATCTTTGTATATATCTATGTATTATTTTATTTAATTGTCTAACTATATATATATATATATATATATATCTCTCTCTCTCTCTCTCTGTCTATGTATCTATCTGTCTAACTATCTTACTATCTAAATATGTGTTTATGTGCCTATCTATTTAATTGTATAATTTTTTTTTCTATCTATCTATTTATCTTTCTATCTATATATCTATCTATCTAATTATCTATTTATCTATCTACCTACCTATCTATCTATTTTTCTTTATGGCTATGCCTATATCTCTCTCTCTACCTTTGAATTTATCAGTTAATAAGTCTATGTATCAATCTATTAATATATCTAATTATCTATATGTCTATCTATTTATATGTTTATCTTTCAATCTATCTATCAATCTATCTTTATATCTATCTATTATGAATCTGTTTATATATTTATCTATCTATCTTTCAATCTATATGTCTATATGTTATATATCTATCAGCCTATCTATTTATATGTCTATCTATCAAATTATCTATTGTCTATATGTCTAATGTTTATCGATCAATCTCTATACCTATATATATGTCTATTTGTCTAACTATTAACTATGTATTTGTATCTATCTATTTGTGTATATATCTATATATCTATATATCTATATATCTATATATCTATATATATATATATATTAATATATCTACCAATATTATTATCTGGCTATCTTTCTATCTATCTATATGTCTATATAACTATCTATATTTTATATGTCTATCTATCTATATTTAAATCTATCTATCTACCTATCTATATTTTCTTATCTATCTATCTATCTATATATCTATTTATCTGGCTATCTCTATATCTCTCCAACTATCAATTTGCATATTTGTATATTTATATTATATCCTATCTATCTATTATTCAATCTATATATCTATCTATCTATCTATTATCTATATGTCTTTCTCTGTATCTTTCTATCAATCTATCTATATGTCTACTTGTTTATCTATCTATATATTTGTATATCTTTCTATCTATTATATATAATATTATCTATATATTTATCTATCTATCTTTCTTTCTGAGTGTCTATCTATCCATCTATCTATCTATCTATTTGTCAATTTGCATATCTATCTATTTATCTATCTATCTATGCATCTATTTTATGTGTCAATCATGCTATCTGAATATCTGGCTATCCAATTATCTATCTATTTATCTATCTATTTATATATCTATTTATCTCTCTAATCATTGATATATCTATTTATCAATCTATATATAACTCTATATCTCTATATGTCTATCTGTCAATATCAATATCTCTCTATCTCCCTATTTGTGTATTTATCAATCCATATATCTATCTATCATAATATATATATCTATCTATTATCTATCCATTTATTTTTCTATCTATCCATCAGTCTGTCTTCCTATCTATATATCTATCTATCTATTGATCTATCTATTTATTTATCTATCAATCTATCTATATATCGAGATGTATATCTATCTATTTGTGTATTTATTTATTTTTTTATGCGTCTATTTATTTATTTATTTATCTAACAATATATCTATGTATCTATCTATTTTTCTATCTATCTATGTGTCTATCTATCTATTTATCTATTTATCTATTCATCTATTTGTCTATTAGTCTATAATTGTATTTGTCTATCTATGAATCTATCTATCAAGCTATGTATCTTTGTGTCTATGTATCTTTCGGTCTATCTTTCTTTTTTCTACATATCATTTTGTCTATGAGTCTATGTGTCTACATGTCTATATATCTATCTATTTATTTATCTATCTATCTAACTATCTATCTGTCTACTATCTATCTATTTATTTGTCTATTAGTCTATCAGTTTATCTATTTATCTATCTATTTGTCTATCTATATTTTTATTTGTCTATCTATATTTTTATTTGTCTATCTATATTTTTGTCTATTCTATCTTCTATCTATCTAGCTATCTATCTATTTATCTATCTGTTTTTTATATATCATCTCTCTATCTATCCATATATCTATTAATCAATTTGTCAATCAGTCTATATATCTATCTTTTTTTTTGTTTTTTTATTTAAACGTCTATATCTTTATCTTTCTATCTATATAACAATTTAACTATATAGAATTCTATCTATATATTTAACTATCTAAATATATATCCATCAAACTATCTAACTCACTTTCTTTCTATTTACCTAAAATCAATTTATTTATCTGCCTATTAGTATATCTATCTATCTATCTATTTGTATGGTTATTTTTTATTCTACCTATCTATCTGTCTAGCTCTCAATCTGTTAATATATCAATCTATTTTTGTATCTATATATCTTGCTATTTGTCTATCTATACTTTTATCTATCTCTCTATATATCTTTCTATGTGTCTATCTTCCAATCTATCTATGTATTGATCTATCTATCTATTATATCTATCTACCTACCTATCTATCTATATACCAAAGTGTCTATCAATTTATTTGTGTGTCTAGCTATTTGTATATTTTTCTATTTGTATATCTATCTATGCATATATCTATTTATTTCTCTATTTATAGATCTATTTATCTATAAATATTTATATCTATCAATATATCTATCTATATATCTTATTGTTTATTTATCTATCGATTTATATGAGTATTTCTCTATTAGTAATATTTAATATATATATATATATATATATATATATATATATATATCTACTATCTATCTATCCATCTTCTATGTGTTTCTCTATTAACTATCTATCTATATATTTATCTATTTTTTTATGTATGTATTTGTCTAGCTACTATCTATCATTTATGTATCAATTTATCTATTTTTCTATCTATCTTATATCTCTAATTATCAATAAGGCTATTTTTCTATTTGCTATTTTTATCTTTCTATTATTTATCAATCAATCTACTATCTATTTATATATCTAGCTAACTATAATTTATCTATCTATCTTAATATTGTTTATCCTATTTATCTATTTATTTATCTATCTATCTTTTTATATTTCTATCTGTCTATCTATCAATTTGTTCATCTATTTATCTATCTATGTGTCTATTTATCTATTTGTACATCTATTGTCTATATATCTGTCTGTATATCTATCTATGTGACTTTCTATCTATTTATTTAATTATTTGTGTATCTATCTATTTGTCTATCTATCTATCTATCTATTTGTCTGTCTATCTAACTAATGATCTTTCTATCTATAAATTTATTTTTTGGTCTATTTGCCTATCTAGCTATCTATCTATCTATTTGTATATCTATATGTCTATCTATCAAGCTATTATTCTATTTGTATAGCTATCTCTGTAATATCTACCTATCTACTGTCTATTTCTCTATCTACTTATCTGTCTAGTCTAACATATGTCCTTTATCTATTTTATCATCTATTATTCTAATGATTATATTTATATTTGTTTATTTATCTTTTTAACTGTCTATTATATATATATATAATTTCTATCTCTCTATCTGCTTAGCTACCTATTTGTCTATCTTTCTATTTGATTATATCTATCTATTGTCTATCTATTATTTATAGTCACTTTATTTACATATCTATCTATATATTTATTAGTATATCTATCAATCCATTTATCATTCTAAATTTTTGTCTATCTATCTATCTAATAATCTATCAGTCTATCTGCCTATCTCTCAATCTATCTATCTATATATATGCCTATCTATCTAAATGTCAACTACATATATATCTGTCTATTTATTTGTCTATCTTTCTTTTTATCTATCTTTATATTTATTATCTATCTATTTGTCTAGCTATTTGTCTTTTTATCTATTTATCTATCTCTTTATCTTATCTATTATCTATCTATCTATCTATCTATTTATCTATGTATTATTTATCTATCTATCTATCTATATATTTTTCTATATATTTTTTTATTTGTCTAATTATCTATTTGTATGTGTCTATTTATTTATATATATTTCTTTATATCTATCTATTTATCTTTCTCTATATGTCTTTTAGTCTATAAGTGTATTTGTATATGTATGAATCTTTCTATTAGTCTATGTATCTTAGTGTCTATGTGTCTATCTATCTATATATCCATCCATCTATCTATTTGTCTATATGTCTATGTGGCTACATGTGTATATATCTATCTATCTCTCTATCTATCTATCTTTTTGTCTATCTATCTATCTATATGTCTACCTATCTAGTTATCTATTAATGTATTTGTCTATCTATTTCTGTATTTATCTATCTATTTATCTATTTGTCAATCTATCTATCTTTCTATTTATTTGTCTATTTATTTGACAATTTACCTATATATCTAACTATCTATATGTTGATATATATATATATATATATATATGGTATATGTATATCTATCTATATAACTATCCATTTATTTGTTTATTTATCTAAATTTCTTTATTTATCTAAATTTCTTTATTTATATCTTTTTATCTTTCTATTTATATTTTTGTTTAACTATCTAACTATCTTTCTTTATATCTATCTATCATTCAATCTGTCTATCTGTTAAACTATCTAACTACCTTTTAGTATATCAGTCAATTTGTCTATCTATCTAATTATTTATATGTGTATTTTACTATTTTTCTATTTGTCTATTTTCTAGCTATTTATTTGTCTATCTATATATCTAACTATCAATCTGTATATCTATTTATCTACTTATTTGTATATGTATCTATCTTTCTATCTATCTGTCTATCTAACTATATGTTTAACTATATATATATATATATATATCTATTTGTCTATCTATCTATATATCTATCTATTTATTTTTTATTTTATCTAAAGATCTATATGGAAATCCATCTCTCATGTAACTATCTAATTATATACCTTTTTAATCTATCTATCTAATTAACTATCTTACTATATTACTTTATATATATCTATCCATGCATATGTCTATGTGTTAACTATCTAACTACCTTTTAGTGTATCAGTCAATTTGACCATCTATCTAATTGTTATTTGGGTATATATATATTGTGTATATTTTGTCTATATTTAGCTATCTATTTGTCTATCTATATATCTATATATCTATCTATCTACCTATTTGGTCTATCTATCGATTTGTATATGTATTACCTATCTATAATCAATCTATCGATCTATATGTCTATCTATCTATCTATATGCCTATATCTATCTGTCTATTTGTCTATCTATCTTTCAATATACTCAATTTGTCGACATATCTATCTATTTATCTATCTAACTATCTTATTGTCTAAAATATCTACTATCTAATTTATTTATACTATCTAATTGTCTATCTACGTGTACTATCGTATCTGACTATCTACTTTATTTTAATCTATCAGTCTATTAGTCTATCAGTCTATTTCGTATATTGTCTATTTATCTATTTGTCTATGTGTTTATGTTATATCTATATGTCTGCCTATCTGTCTATCTATTTATCTTTCTCTTATCTACTATGTATCTATCCTATGTATTTTTATATCTACCTATCTTCTTATATGTTTATTAGTCAATCTGTTTATTTGTCTATCTATCTATAGATCTACCTATTGAGTATCTATCTATAAATCTATCTATTTACAATCTTTCAATAACTCTATTTATCTATTTAATATGTTTTTCTGTCTATCTGTGTATCTATCTATCGATCTATTTATCTACCAATCTAGCTCTCTTCATCTATCTATCTTTTTTTCTTTCTATCTATTGGACTATAAGTTTATCTTCTATCTATCATTATATATGTCTATCTATTTATCTATTTCTATATCTATCTATTAGTCTATCAGACTATAAGTCTATGTATCTTATCATCTACCAATCTGTCTATCTATTTATTTGTCTATCTATCGATATGTCTATCTCATTATTTGCATTTCTATATATATTTCTTACTTTCTATTTGTCTATTTGTCTAACTAACTTTGTATCTACTTGTCTATCTATCAATCAGTCAATCTAATAATTTTCTATATGTTTATTTTTCTATCTATCTAATTCACTAATTAATGTACAAGATATCTATTTAAATTCTAAATTGTCTATATGTCTAACTATTAGACTATCTTTCTATGTAGTAGTCTATCAGTCTATCTAGCTTTCTATATATCTGTATATCTCTATATCTATCTTTATGTCTATCTATCTACCTATTTATTTTTCAATCAATCAATCTATCATCTATGTGAATTATTATCTATTTATATGTCTATATGTCTATCTATCTATCTATCAATCTTGCTCTCAATCTATATGTCTATCTATCATCTTTTTATCTGTATATCTACTATCTTTCTATATATCTATCTGTCTATTTTTTTATCTATCTATCTATATACTTATATTTATCAATTTATCAATCTATCTATAGTTTATATTTCTATCTGACTATCTATCTAATTGTCTACTTGTCTAATTATCTATCTAACTATTTATATATATGTCTATCTATCAAGCTTTCTAGCTGCCTATTAGTCTAATCATCTATTTGTCTATCTATCTATTCAAGCTTTCTAGCTACATTAGTCAATTATCTATCTATATGTGTATCATTCTATTTGTCTATCTATCTATCAAGCTTTCTAGCTACCTATTAGTCTAATTATCTATCTATATGTGTATCATTCTTTTTGTCTATCTATCTCTTTTCTATCAATCTAAGTTTTTATGTGTCTATCTAATAATTTATATATCTATATCTAACTATTTGTCTATATATATATATATATATATATATATGTAACTATCTATCTGTATGTTTGTCATCTATATGTCTATTGGTCTATTTGTATATCTATCAATCTATTTATATATCTATCTTTAAATCAATCAATCTGTCTATTTGGCTATCTGTCTATCTATATATCTATCTATCTATTATCTCTTTATTATCTATCTATTATCTATGTATCTATATATCTATCTATCTATTTGTTATCTATATTTCTAAATATTTTACTGTCTGTCTATTTATCTATCTATTTATGTATATATCAAATATCTCTATATCTATCTATATATCTACCTATCTTCCTATATGGCTATTTGTATATCTTATATGTATTTGTAATTTTTATCTAACTATCTATCTATAAATCTATTAGACTATCTATCTATCTGTCTATATTTCTATCTATCTCTTTATCTAACTATATGTCTTTCTACATATCTTTATATTTATCTATATAATATCTATCTATCTATCGATCTATATATCTATCTATCTATTTGTCTATCTATCTATTTGTATATATGTTTATGTGTCAATCTATATATTTATGTAACTATCTATCGATCTACATATCTATCTATCTGTCTGTCTAACTTCCTAATTATCTTTCTGTCTATAAGTCTATCAGTCTATCATTTAATCAAACAATCTATCTATCTATATGTCTGTCTGTGTTTTTAGTTCTCTATTTCTATATCAATCTATATTTTATATGAATACCTATCCAACTATCATTTAGTCTATTAGTATATTTGTCTATCAGTTTATAAGTTTATCTCACTTTTTATTTATCTACAATTTTTTTAATCTTTCTATCTCTCTATCTATTTACTTATCTTTTTATCTATTTATCTATTTATTTATTTAATTAACTATTTTCCATCAGTCTAGTTGACTATTTTATATCTTTTTATATGTCTATCTTTATTTCTATGTCTTTTTGTCTATCTATATCTATCTATTATTAAATTATCTAACTATTTATCTATCTTTTTATCTGTCTGTCTATCTAGATAGTTATCTAACTAATTAACTATCTATTTTTCTATCAATCTATTAGTTAATTTATGTATCTAACTATATAATATGTGTTTGTAGATCTATTTGTCTATGAATCTATCTATTCTATCTATAAATCTATCTATCCATCTATGTTTATATCTATTTATATATCTATTTTTCAATTTATCTAGGTAACTATCTATCTATCTATCTATTAATTATTATATATGTCTAACTTTTATCTCTCTATATGCCTTTTATTTTTCAATGTATAAGTCAATGTGTTTATCTAGCTATTTATCAATAAACCTAATTTCTATTTGTCTATATATTAATATGGCTATTTGTCTATCTATCTGTTAATATGTCTATCTGTATATTGTCTATCTATCTATCAATATGTCTATCTGTATATTTATCTATTACTCTATTTATATATATGTATATTTATCCATCTATTTGTCTATATGTCTATATGTCTATATTATATCTATCAAAAATATGTAACAATCTAACTATCGATCTTTCTATATGTCTATCCATCTAACTATCTTACAATCTTTCTATCTATAAGTCTATCAGTTAATATTTCTATTTATATATATAAATATTATATCCATCTATCAATGTGTATATTTATTTATTTATCTATCTATATATCTATATGTATATGTATATCTATCTATGTATCTATCTATCTATATGTCTATCTATCTATCTGTTGATCAGCCTATCTATGTATCTATCTATCTATATATCTTTTTTTTCTTTCTATCTATCTATTTATTTATGTGTGTATCTATTTATTTGTCTATCTATCTTTCTATTAGTGTTCTTATTGATCTATTTGTTTATCTATTTATCTATCAATCTATATATCTCTCTCTCTAACTATCCATCTTTTATCTATCTAATAGTCTATCAATCTATAAAATTATTTTTCTATCTATCTATCTATCTATTTATCTATCAATATGTCTATCTATATATTTGTGTAAATATCTATATGTCTATCTATTTATCTGTATCTATCTATCTGTCTATCTATCTTGAAATAAATTTTTACATATATATATAACATTATATTTGTTTTTTTGTCTATCTGTATATCTATCTATTTGTCTATCTATTAATTTGTCAATCTTTTAATCAATCTTTTTGTTTATCTTTCTATCTATGTAAATCAATAACTAACTAACAATCTATATGTCTATCTGCCTTTTTGTTTATTTGTCGAACTATCTAGCTATTTAACTATTTTTGTCTATTAACCTATTAGTCTATTTATCTTCTGTCTATCTCTATATCTATCTATGTGTATGTCTGGCTAATTATTTATTTAGCAATATATCTATTTGTTTATCTAACTATATGTATATCTGTCTATCTGTCAATCTATAAATCTATCTAATTGACTATCTTTCTATCTATCTGCCAATCTATCTCTCTATCTATTATCTATTTATCTATATATTTGCGTATCTATCTAACTAACTATCTATTTGTCTATCTATTTAAATATTTATTTGTCTATATATATATATATATGTATGTATGTATGTATCTATGTATGTATGTATCTATGTATGTATATAATCAATGTATATATCTAACTATTTTCCCATCTAGGTATTTTTTTTCTATCTATTTATCTATCTGTTTATATGTCTATCTATATTTCTATCCATCTATATGTCTAACTAACTATATATATATATATAGTTATCTATCTATTTATCTATCTATCTCTTTACAAATATGGGTATGTGTCACTCTATCTTTCTATGTAACTATCTATCATTGAATCTATCTATACATATTACTGTCTAACTATCTTTCCGTCGATTAGTCTATCATTCTATAAGTTAATCGATCTATCTTTCTATCTATATATCTATATATCTGTCTATCTATCTATTTTCCTATCTAACTATTTATATGTATATCGATATATCTTTTTATCTATCTAACTATCAAACTATCTATCAGTCTATCAAATTATAAGTCAATCTATTTATTTATTTAACTATCTATCATTCTATTTTTCAATCTGTGTATATATCAATCTATTTTTCTATTAATTATCTAACTATCTATATATATATATATATATCTGTCTGTCTATGTATCTATCTATCTAACTATCTTACTATCTAAATATGTGTTTATGTGCCTATCTATTAATGTTTATATATTTTTTAATCTATCTATCTATCTTTATATCTATTGATTTATCTATTTACCTATCTATCTACATATATATATCTATCTATCTTTCTAATTATCTATCTACCTACCTATCTATCCATCTATTTTTCTTTTTAGCTATGTCTCTATCTCACTCTCAACCTTTGAATTTATCAGTCAATAAGTCTATGTATCTATCTATCAATATATCTAATTTTCAATAAGTCTATCTGTTTATATGTTTATTTTCTATCTATTTATCAATCTATCTTTATATCTATCTATTATGAATATGTCTATATATTTATCTATCTATCTTTCTATCTATATATCTATCTGTTATCTATCTATCGGCCTATCTATTTATATGTCTATCGATCAAACTATCTATTTGTCTATATGACTAAATTTCTATCTATCAATCTATGTACCTATCTGTGTGACTATTTTCTCTAATTGTTAACTATCTATCTGTTATCTATCTATTTATGTGTGTGTGTGTGTGTGTGTGTGATTAGTATATCTACCTATATTTTTATCTAGCTATCGGTCTATCTAATTATATGTCTATCTAACTATCTATATGTTTATATGTCTATTATCTATATTTAAATCAAACTATCTACCTATCTATCTATTTGTTTATCTATTCTATCTAGCTATCCTCTATATCTCTCCAACTATCAATTTGCATATTTGTATATTTATCTTTCTATCTACCTATCAATCTATTTGTTTATCTAAATATATATCTATTTTTCTACCTATCTATCTATCTAAATATCTTTTTATCTATCTATATGTCTATCTATCTACCTATCTTTAGGTAAATTTAGCTGATCTATTAATCTATCTATCTATCTATTTATTTCTATCTATATATCAATCTATCTATCTATTTATCTATATGTCTATATATGTATCTTTAATTCAATCTATAAATCTATATGTCTACTTGTCCATCTATCTTTCTATCTATTTGTGTGTGTGTGGTGTGTGTGTGTGTATTTTGTCGATCTATCTATTTATCTATTTATCTTTCTAAGTGTCTATCTATCCATCTATCTATCTTTATATTTGTCAATATGCATATCTATCTATCTATCTATGCATCTGTCTATGTGTTCATCATGCTCTCTGAATATCTGGCTATCTATTATCTATCTTGTTTATATATCTATCTATCTATTTATATATCTATTTATCTCTCTATTCATTGATATATCTATATATCAATCTATATATCTATCTATATGTCAATCTATCTATATCTATATCTATTATCTCCTTATTTGTCTATTTGGCATTCTATATATCTATCTATCTTTATATATATATCTATCCATTTGTTTTTCTATCTATATGTCTTTCTGTATATCTATCTATTTGTCTATCTATTATCTATCAATCTATCTATATTTCGAGATGTATTTCAATCAATTTGTCTATTTATATATTTATTTATGTGTCTATTTATTTATTTATTTATCTAACTATATATATATGTATTTATCTATTTGACTATCTATATTGTGTCTATCTATCTATTTATTTAATTATCTATTCTTCTATTTGCCTATTAGTCTATAATTATATTTGACTATCTATGAATCTATCTATCAGTCTATGTATCTTTGTGTCTATGTGTCTTTCGGTCTATCCTTCTTTCTATCTACATATCTATTTGTCTATGTGTCTATGTGTCTACATGTCTGTATATCTATCTATCTATTTATCTATCTATCTCTCTAACTATCTATCTATCTATTTGACTATTAGTCTATCAGTTTATCTATTTATCTATCTATTTGTCTACTATTTGTCTATCTATATTTCTATTTGTCTTTCTGACTTTTTATCTAACTATCTTTCTATCTGTCTAGCTAGTTAGCTATCTATCTGTCTGTCTGTCTTTCTATCTATATATCTCTCTATCTATCAATATATCTATTAATCAATTTATCAATCAGTCTATATATCTTTCTTTTTATTTGTTTTTTTATTTAAATGTCTATATGTCTAGCTTTTAATCTATGTAACAATCTAACTATATACAATTCTATCTATATATCTAACTATCTAACTATATATCTATCAAACTATCTAACTGACTTCTTTCTATTTACCTAAAGTCAATTTAATTATCTGTCTAATTATATATCCATTTATCTATCTATCTATCTATTTGTATGGATATCTATTATTCTACCTATCTATTTGTCTAGCTCTCGATCTGTCTATCTATTTATCTATTTGTGTATCTATATATCTTGTTATTTGTCTATCTATCTATCTATCTATCTTTATATATGTCTATCAACTTATCTATCTATGTATTGATTTATCTATCTATCTTTCTACCTATCTATCTATCTATCAAGGTGTCTATCAATCTATTTGTGTGTCTAGCTATTTGCATATTATTTCTATTTGTATATCTATCTATGCATATATCTATTTATTGCTCTATTTATAGATCTATTTCTCTATAAATATTTATATCTATCAATATATCTATCTATATATTTCACTACTTATTTGTCTATCAATTTATTTGAGTATTTCTCTATTTGTCATTATTTTTATATCTTTTATATCTATATGTCCATCTCTCTATGTGTTTTTCTATTTATCTATCTATCTATATATTTATCTATTTTTTTTATGTATGTATCAGTCTATCTACCTATCAATCAATTTATCTATCTACTATCTATCATTCTATGTATTAATTTATCTATTCTTCTATCTATCTATATCTCTATTTGTCTATAAGTCTATCTTTCTATTTGTCTATTTCTATCTTTCTATTATTTATCAATCTATCAATCAATCAATCTATCTATATGCCTAGCTAACTATCAATCTATCTGTCTATCTTTACATTAGTCTATCTATTTATCTATCTATTTAGCTATCTTTCTATTTATCTATCTATTTAGCTATCTTTTTATTTATCTATCTATCTTTCAATATTTTTATCTGTATATCTATCAATTTGTTCTTCTATCTATCTATCTATGGGTCTATTTATCTATTTGTATATCTATCCATCTATATATTTGTCTATATATCTCTCTATGTAACAAGCTATATATCTATTTATTTATTTGTCTATCTATTTATTTATCTATCATTCTATCTATCAGAAATATAGCTAAAATATATAAACAGATAAATAGATAGATAGTCAAATTGAAATATAGACATATATATATATATATATATATAGGTAGACATGTGTATATATATATTGATAGATATATAGATAGACAGATAGATTGGCACATAGATAGATATATAGATTGACAAATAAATAGATATATAAATAAACATATAGATAGACAGATAGATAAAGAGATATATAGACAGATAGATACATGGATTAATAGAAAGAAAGATAGACAGACAGATATATATATATATATATATATATCGATAGATAGATAGAATGATAGATAAATAGACAGATTGGTAGACAGATAGATAGTCAAATATATAGAGAGTTAGATATATAGATAGATAGATAGCAAGATATATAGAGAGATAGATATACAAAAAGTTATATAGATAGATAGACACATATATAAATAGACAGATAGATAGTCACCTATATAGACAGACTAATAATATATACATAGATAGATAGATAAATTGATAGATAGAGTAATACATACACGGACATATTGGTAAATAGATAGATAGATAGATATACAATTAGATTATTAGATAAATAGACATATATAATGATTGATATACCAAATGATAGATAGCCAGATAGACCCACAGATATACAAATAGACAGATAGATAGACAGATAAATAGAAAGAAAATAGATAGATAGATAGATATATAGATAAATAGATAGACAAATAGATAGAAACATATATATATATATCTATATACACACACACACACACACAGATGGATAAATATATAGATATATAGACATCCAGATAGACAATCAGATAAATAAATAGATAGAAAGATAGATAGACAAATAGATAGACTAATAGATTGATAGATAAAAAGGCAGATAGACATGCATATAGAAAGTCAGATAAAAAGATTGATAGACAGGTAGATAAACAAATAGAATGATAGATATAAAGTATATATATTGACACATAGATTGTTGGATTGATAGATGAAAAGATAGTTGGATATATAGACGGATAGATAGACAAATAGATAGAAAGACAGATAGTTAGATGGATAGGCGGATGAATAGATAGATGGATAAATAGTCAATCAGATAGATATATACATAGATCATTAGATAAATAGTTAGATAGATAAATAGTTAGATTGATATATATATATATATTCATAATTAGATTGATAGATAGATTAAAGGTAGATTCATAAACAATTTCATAGATAGATTGATAGATAAATAGATATATAGATCGATATACAGATACATATACTGATATATATATATATATAGACAGATTGATAGATAAATAGTTAGATATATATATATAGAAATATAAATATGTAGAAAGACAAATTGATATACAGAGATAACAAATAGAAAATTTGATATATAGAGTGTTGGAGTTATAGTTAGATAGACAAATAAATAGATAGATAAATAGATAGTCAGATAGATAGATAGATAGATAGATAGATAGATAAATAAATAAACAAATAGATAGACAGATATATAGATAGATATTTAGATAGATAGATAGATAGTTAGATAGATAGATAGAGAAATATTTAGATAGGTAGACAGAGAGATAGAAAGATAGATAGATAGAAAAATTGATAGATAGAAAGGAAGATAGATAGAAAGATATATAGATTGAAAGGTAGACAGACATATAGTTAAGTTAGTTAGTTAGATAGATAGTTAGATATATACATAGATAGATAGGTAGATAGACAAATAGACTGATAGATAAATAGGCATATATAGATAGATAGATAGATACACAAATAGATAGATAGATAGAAAAATAGACAGATAGAGAGATAGATAGATAGTTAGTTAGATATATAGATAAACAAATACATAGACAGATCGATAGATAGATAGTTAAATATCTAGATATACAAATAGATAGTTAAATAGACAATTAGATAGATAGATAGATATATAGACAGATAGATAGGTATATAGATGGATAGATACATAGATAGATAGATATTTATATATAGAAAGATATAAAAAGAGTTAGGCAGATAGATAGATAGATGCCGCCTACTATTGGTGATGCCGCTGATGCCACCATTGCCGCCACTACCACCACTGCCACTGCTGTCGCTGCTGCCACTACTACCGCTTCTGTCGCTACTATCGCTTCTGTCACTTCTTCCACTTCTGCCGCTGATGCCGCCTCTGACTCCACAACCACTTCCGTCGCTGCTGCCACTACCACCACTGCTACCACTGCTGATAATAAAAGTAAGGCGAGCGATGATGCTCGACTAATGAACTTGAGATTGAGTGAGGTATTGACGAGGCGGCGAGCTGCTTCTCCTAAAATAGGACCCCATATTCCTCCTGGACTAAAATTACATGACACTACACGAGCATAATCATCAACATCATTCTAAGACCTAGTACAATTAGAACCAATCATCGCAGAATCTAGAGCAACAAAACTTATTTAAGCATACGTTCACTTTGTACAATGTGATAATTTCATATCAATACAATTACTAAGATTTTTATGACCAACTTCTATCTGCCTGGCTGGCCTAGACTATAAATATCATCCAACAGCTTTAAGAAAAGTCTAATATCTAATGCTTTTATTACCTACATCAGTGAGCAATGCACAATGATGCCTAGACCCGCCTGAGCAATTATATATTCAAAAGTGTGTCTGTGTGTAAATAGGTGTGTACGTATGATAATATATACATAACTACAAATAGATATATGCACCCACTTATGTATATACCCAGTATATACGTATGTATATACTATAGTATAAAAGTACATATATACCGAGTATATACGTACATATATACTACAATATAAAAGTACGTATATACCGAGTATATACATACATATATACTACAATATATAAGTCTGTATATACTGAGTATATATGTACAAATATACTCAGTATATACGAACATATATACTTGGTATATACGTACTTATATACTCAGTATATACGTACATTTATACCAAGTATATATGTACATATATACTATAGTATTATATGTACGTATATATAATCACATAGCCTTAGATGACACACACATGTGTACTTTAATGCAAATACACATACCATCAAAGATAAAAGAATAAAATAATATAGGATTAAAAAACATGCATATAGGTCTCTCAAACATGGTCAGCATTTCTCGTTCGTTTTTTTCTAGTACTCCACGAAAATAGAGAATATTGTTACACCTACACATGGAGCATAACATACTATATTTACAAACTAATAACCGATGACAAGGAGTCACAGATCTGAACTAATATGAAGCATATCAGCGCAAAATTTGAGTGTCAAGAACAAACCTACATTTGCATGGAATTACTTTTTTTGGTTCATATCACTGCTTCATACAATAAGGTGTTGTTCCCAACACCATGGAGGCCCCCGCCAAGGCTTTTACATACCTATAATAGACTAAAACTCTACCCAAGAATTTCGGGGACACACATACATATTTACAAATATATAAAAATAGTTATTATAGACATGAAAAAACAAAAATCAAAGTTGATTGTCATACAGCTTCAACTAAAATTTAATAAAAAAATTTAATATTTTTATATTAAATTGAATAAAAATATAAACTATAAATATTAATTTTTAATTAAAAAAATTCATTTAATTACTTATTCTAATACAATATTTTATATAACTAATACAAAATAAAATAATAAATTTATATTACATCTTATTAATCAATGTATCTACCGATAGTGCATAATGTATAATCTATCCATGCATTGGCGTTGCTTTGACTCTCTCAACTCTTCCGATCACCAACTTTCTGCTACAAAAAAGCTGTCTGAGTCATGGTGTGTCATGTCTATTGAAAAATCCCTTCACTTATACAAGCTTCGTATGGAAAATAATGTGATACCATATCTGTAAGAAATTTAAACCACTAAATCTAATCAAAGTAAATTAAAAAAAACTATGTTTTGATAAATAAATATTACTGCAATAAATATGTACATATATACTAGTATTTCACTCGTACATATATTACTACAGTATTTGTACATATAAACTAAAATATTACTTGTACATATATACTAAGTACATATATACTTAGTATATATGTACATAAAATACTGTAGTATTATATGTACATATATACTGACTATATATGTACATATATACCACATTTATTGTTGTTGCTGCTGCTCCCATTTTCACTGTCGTTCCTGCCAATGTCGCTCCTACCACTGTCATTGTCACTACTGCTACTGGTGTTGCCAGTGTTGCGGCCGGTGCTGCCAGTGCTGCCGCTACTACCGCTGCTGCCAGTTCTAGCACCGCTGCTGCCATCGCTGCCACCACTGCTACTCTATATAAATGCATACAAAGTTATAAATAATTATATAGAATTACATATGTGTATACATATATGTATATATCATTAAAAATAAAGTTATATTTTATATATAGAGTTTTTTATAGTTATACAAATATTTATATATAGTTATACACATATAGTTAAACATTATGTTGTATGTTTTTATACTATCATTATAAATATAGTTACATGTGGTTATACATATAGTTACACGTATAGTTTAACTTATAATTATACATGTATGTATATATATTTTTTCATATAATTTCATATATTTATACATATAGTTATGTATAGGTATAGATATACTAAAATACATTTTTTATACTAGTATATAAAAATATATATTAAATATATGTTGTTAATTATATATTTAAATGTAGTTATGTATAAAGTTTTTATAGTTATACATATAGTAAGATTGAATTATTTATAGGTATATGTTATTATACATATAAATATATAGTTATTTGAAGGGCAAATTAGAGTGAGTATCTCATATTTCGACTGCTCGTCCATAATAAAATTAATAAAAAATAAAAACAAGGTGTGAACTAGAAACAAGCTAAAATTATAATATTTTCTTTAATGCTGATGTATAAAGTTCCAAGACATGTAGCTTAGATGAAACAAGGTGTAAACTAGGAATGGTGAAGTGTCAAATGGGTTGGGCGACATAAGCACGACATGATTCATCAATGTCTAGCATAGTATGATTCATCCATGTTTGACCTGGTTCATAGTCATGCCGAGCTAGGTGGGTCTGACCATGCCTTGTGTTAGGCTTGGCATGGCTCGTGTGCATGACATTGTAGCATGACCCATTAGCATAGGGTTTTTAGAAAAAGTAGTTATTTTTTTAATGATTGTTGTGCCTTGCTAGCTAAAATATTTATACCCATTAAAGGTGAAAATATTTTTTAGCCATTGAATTGCATTTGAGCGCTTATTTGTAAAAATTTGATAGCTTTTGAGTTGCTGCCCTAAAATATGTGAAATAAAAAAATAATTTTTAATTAAAAAATTTTTCTATATATATTTAATGGATATATTTTTATTTTTATTTTTATATTATATATTTTTTCTCTTTTTGTTATTATTATATTCATATTGTATCCTATTTGTGCTATTTTGTTAAATAATTTATAAGTTTAAGTTGTCTTGTATGTCATGTATGTGTTAGTTTCATGAGTAGTTGACTTTCAGATAGAAAAATATGAGGTACATATCTAAAGTATTTAATACACATAAAAACCTATGGTATACAATGTGATTATGTTTAAAGAATTAATTTTATTTAGTATATTTTAGATTAATAATTATATTTAAAAAATGTAAATAATTTAAATTTATTATTATTTTTCTCCTACTTTCAATTCAATCTCATACATAAAAAAATGATAAATGTTGAATAATAACAATAACTTGACTTAAAGGTTCATATTTGAAACTAGGTTTTCTCTTATAATTTTCACTCATTTGCCTCAGAAACATAAAAATAAACAAAATTTAGTAATATGTATGTACTTAACAAAATCAAAAAAAAAATAGTTGGAGAGTTGAAGAAGATTTCGGGTAAACATAAATGAACTATACGATCTTTGAAGTTGGATCAACATCAGGTTAATTGACCATCTTCATTTATCGCAATGAATTTGTGAGAGAAGATGTGATGAAATTGATTATTAACTCAAGTATTCTGGTTAGATTTTTGGAATATTCTAAAACAATTTCTCTTATGCAAATTTACTTTCGATCTACTTATCATAGAATTCTTAGTCTTATGTCAACTAATAGGAATAACATTATTAAATATTTTAAATTAAAAAAATAATTAGTAATTAAGAACTTAGCAAATAGAATGGAGGGTTGTCCTTGAAGTTCGACTTCTAGACTAGGCATGAATCATGATGATATTTTATTTGCATGTCTCACCATTATGTCAATTTTTATGTATAAAATTAATAATTTTTTTCTATCCAGTCAGTAGATCAAAAAAGTAAGATTAGAGTCGCTAGCCTTAAGATTGTCTAGCTCTTTGGGAGATATTATTTGCTCTAAATAAGCTGCAACTGCATTTGTCATTTTCTCTTAGTATAATCTCTAATTCTTAGGCAGTCAAATATCCTAATTTTTGGATCATCATGATCAGGAAATATAATATATCCGCGTGGCTATTGAATCATCTAAACTCAAAGTAAATTTTCTCTCATTGAAAGTTAGACTCTCTTTAGAGTCAATCTGATTTATACTTTTTGATACATATAATGACTCAATCCGAATATTATCATAATTTAAACCTATAAGTTGTAGCTAATACATGTCCATGTCACTTAACTAGAGGTCCAATTCAAATGGGATAACAGAAGAGTAAGTAAAAGTAATGGATCCAAATATGTTTTATGGATTCTTATTCTTCAGACTCGCTAAAAAATAAATATGCTCAAAAAAATAATGTTAGTACTCACTAATATTATATCAAACTCTTATTATAAAATGTGGATCATTTTTATATACTAAAGTAACTAGGAAAGATTAAACTCAAAGTTTTTGGTTTCATCTTATGTTTTATGGAGATATAATGAAAAAATAAATGTTTTTAAAAATTATGAGGAAAGTTAAATGTTGTATCTCCATTATGCATGATCTGATAGAGTATAATGTAAGAAATAATATAAAAGGGTAACTGTTTGATGAGTTAATTTTTGGTTGATTTATATATTATCTAAATATTTCAATTAAATATTTATTCTATCTTTTTAATAATCCTATTTTTGTGAAAGATTGTAGCATGGGAAGACTAATGTATGATTTTATGATTCAAATAGTAAATTTTATAACTGTTTAATACATATATTTTAATATATGATTATTTTTTAAATATTTGTATTAAATTATTTATTTTACTATTTTATAAAATAATGTTAAAAAGTATGATATAAGGTGAAATATAAATAATTCCTACATGATGCACATGTTTCTTTTTCTTAGTATAAATTCTAAATTATGGGTGGTAAATTATCTAGTTTTCAACTCATGACTAGGAACTATAGTAAATTACTAGACTATTTATTGTGTCATCTGGACTCAAGGTAAATTACTTCTCCGTGGAAATCTCACTTTATTCAAAGTTGATATGATTTATATTTGTCAGAGCAAATGATGATCCCATACTCATAGGTGGGTAATCATAATTTGAACCAATAAGTTCATATGTAGTTGGTGGTGATCCTCTCTAGTCTCTTATAACTGGAAATTTAAGTGGGGTTATAGGGGAATGAGGAAAATAATTAATCTGATTATATCTTTAGATTATTATTCTTCCTGAATTCACTAAAAAATGAGTTTGCTTTAAAATATTTCATCACTCTAATATAATCCTAGACATTAATGAAAAATACTTTTACTTTTTTATATACTAAAATAATCAAGAAAAATAAATAAAATAATTAATTTTAGAATCTCTAGAAAACATGCTAAATAATTTTTATATGATTCAAAATTTGAAAGGACACACAGTCAAAAATGATTGAAGAATACATAAACACTTACACACACTATCACACACTTGTGCACACACTATCACATACTTGCACACACATTGTCACACACTTGCACATGAATATGTACATATGCGCATGAAATTGCACACATTGTTATACTTTGCACCATCTACATTGATGTAGTTGGCATTGACGTACATCTCATGCAATGTCCATGTGATGGAGAGATGGGAAACACACATATGTGTGCCTTCTTTGGAAAGAGGTAGTGTACACGCATGCAATGTTACTCACAGTGCATCTGTGATTGTGATGTTACTATCTACCTGCACTTCTCTCTCTACAAAATATAGTATTTGTGCTCTTAAAGGTACTAGCTTTAATAACATGCTGAAAATAAATTCAAAATATCAATACTACCCATGAAAAATAATGTGCAATGTTGTATCCTTATATAATGGGCAATATGAATTGGGACAACTCATATGTCGAGTATTCTCATATCTAATAAAATAAACAACAAATAAAAAAAATTGCAAAACTATAAACAAATGGAAACTATAATAACTATTAAAATAATATATATTAAATAAATACTGTTGATTTTGATTATTTTTTAGATATTTGCTCATGTCTGGTATTAGATCTCTCTTTGAAATATTTAGTAAGATATTTTTTTGTCCGTCGGATCTGTGTGAGCAAGTATTCATTCGATCTAATACATTTAGAAGAAAAATGAAAGCTCACTAGAGATAAAATTAGAAAGAAGTTAGGATATTTTATCATATTGATTGATAATTATATAGGTTTTACTTGATTTTTTTAAATTTTAAATTACATTTTTTTATTTTAAATTATATTTTTTTTTATTTTCAGTCATTTCATAAAAAGATATAAAACCATCTTAATGAACATATAAAAAAATAGTATAAGTAATAATGTATCAGATAGTTTTCATACTTTATGTATGAATCTTGAGGTTATATAACAGACTTCATGTATAGACACATTATCATGGAATGAGATTTTAAAAAGGATGAATAAATATTTGATTGAGACAACTCAGATTTTTTAATCGAAGTATTTTGAAATAGTCTTTCGGAAATATATTAATCAAATCTATTTTTTCAATTGAAAATTTTTTTTATCATTTCTTATTATATGATTTTTTTAATCATTTATTTTGGAAAAAGAAGTTATTTAATCTCTTTCAGTGTATTTTGGTGTGTTTGTTTTGTTCATCTTTTTTTCCTATGACAATATAAGGTAATACCTAGTACTTTGAGATTTAATTTTCTTGGTTGATCTATTATCTAAAAAGTATGCTAGTAATTTTAACTAGAATCTAATTGAGTATTAGTAAATATTGATATTTTTTTTAAAGTTGACTCATTTTTAAACAAGCCTAGAACAAGAGTCCAAATAATATATGTGAGTAAATTAATTTTTAATCTTTCCTGAGCCTCCAATGAGGTGGGATGATCACTCATCGATTACAATTGAATTTGGTTCACTTAATGATAATATTTATATGAAATCATCATATTGACCAATAAGTATAGATCAAGTTAACTCTAGAGAGAGTGAAGTTTCACAAGAAAATAAATATCTTTTGAGTCCATACAACTTGGCAATCCTCGAGTCTACTCTAATTCTGGATCATGATGATTTAAAGACTACGAGACTTTATTGTACAAAACGTAGAGTTTGTATTGAGAATGGACACGCATAGAATGTTTAGAGCATCTAAAAGTCTCCCATGTAGCCATGTGTTCTGATCATCAAATCCTATGATATTAGTCTTCTAATCACTCTTAAAAATAAAGTGAAGATTTCTACCCGGCATCATATTGTATAGGTATTTTTGTACTGTGATATTCATGTCTCATTCTCAAATATTATCTCATTTAAGATGATATCATATATTATGATTGCCTCTCTAAGATATGCCATAGGTGGGTGTTCATTATGAAAACATATCTAGATGAGGAGATAAATTATCATAAGATAAGATGTATTGTTAGTAGGATTACTCATATATTTTATATTGATTATTAAAATATTTTTCTCTAAACTTGATAAAATAGTCATCATAAAGATTTTTATTTCATTAGTTTACTCCCACAGTTAGAAATAATCTTCATAGATATCCAATAGGTCATGCCAAGTGGAATGTCATATTTTAGGCTTAGTCTTTCCATTGTGTCATGCCTAGCATTACATGGCTCTGAAAATGGAAACCTAGTATGGCTTGTCAGCTGCCAGGAACATGTCAGGCCAAACCTTGACATGCTTGCACACAATTCATGTAGCTAACCTAAATTCATTCCCATCCAGCATGTATTCATTTTAGGTTAGCATGACTGCATGAATTCATTCTAGACTAGTAGGGGTTCATTATAGGCTAGCTTGTTTCATTTTGAGTTGGCCCAGGTTCATTCTAGACTAGCCCAAGTTCATTCTAGCCTAGCTTGGAATAAGGGTGTCAAATAAGTCGGACGGCCCGGGCATATCCCAAATCAGTAGTGCATGGCCCAGCATGGCACAATCTAGAACTGTGCCTCGGGTCAAGCGCCCCTAGTCATGGTTTATGGCCTACTGGGCTGGCATGAGTCGTGCCTCATGTTGGTGCCAATGAATGGTAAACATTTATGGGCAATTTTATTATTTATTTTTAAATTTGACCGCCCCATCACGGGCCGGTCTATTTTTTAAAAAACATTCGGTCACATGAATAATTTTTTTCTAGTTTTCCTCTCTTTGTCATTCGGCATGGTGAGGATGACCGTGCACTTTGTCGTGCCTATCAGGCTGCTATGACTAGCATGGAATGTGATTTTAACCATGCCGTGCACGGCATGGCCATGCTAAGAAAAAGTGGGCCATGCCTGCACGACATGGCCCACTTCACACCTCTAGCTCGGATTCATTCAAAGCTAGCTTGGATTCATTCTAGGCCAGTTAGACATCATTCTAGGATAGCACAAGTTCATTCTAGGCTAGCTCAGGTTCATTTTAGGCTAACTCGGATTCATTCCATCCTAGAGTTCCATGCTAGCCTAGATATTTTCCATTCTTGCTTGCATTCTTTCCAAGCAAACTTGGGTTTATTCCAGGATAGCCTGCATTCAATTCAAACAAGAGGTGTTAAATAGGTCATCACATGTTGGTATTACTCATTTTTTCACAACATAGCATGGTGGCGTTGTCCACCAGCCCAGCAAGGCACGGTGAGCATAGAAAAGTGCACTGCCATGCCCGACTGTGTTGAACGGCAATGATGCACAGAAGATAGAAGATTTTAAAGTTTTAAATAATCTAATTTTTTTTATTTTGAATTTTAATTAACTTGTGATTTTAAAATTGTTAATATTTTGAAAATTTTGCATTAGTTTATTCATTGTTATTCTAAATAATAAAAGTTAAATCGTGATTACTTTCTAGTTAGGAGAAAAAATCATAATTTTTTTAGATTCAATAATTTAGGAAGTAGAAGAGAGAGAGATAAGAAAGAGAGAGAGAATGAAGTTTAAAATACATTTAATCACTCTTTTTTTAAAGGAGTTTATTAATATTAACCCTCTCTTTTGGCGGAGGAATACCATTTTTACAAACTAAAATCTACCCATTCCCCACTTACAACCTTGACCCTTAACCTTAAAATTAAAAACTCAAAAAATTACTAATCCTCTATTCTTGAGAATAACTTGCAATGGATCCACTTATTTGAGATTAGCTATAAATTTCTTGTATACAGCTTTAACCCACCTTGAAATGATCTTTGAATTCCACTTGAGCTTCTGCTACTTCATTGGGTTTACATAATTCCTGCCCTCCTAGACTCCTGGTTTATGCTTATTCTATGTTGACATTCCTGATTTCCTGCAAAACAAAGCAACATATCTACATACTCATTCATTCATCTTGTTTACCTTATGGCTGCTCTTCCTTCTTGCCTTTGAAGTTATCCTTTACTCTTTTAACCTCTTTTGATCCAGCTTGATAAAACTAGCAAATTACTCCAAGTGATAAATACATTTAATCACTCGATATGATATATTTGCCAAAAAGAAGAAGAGGTCTTTGTGATAATCATCATCACATGTTTCAGTCCGTTAGATTGGAATTTTTTTGTCCCGGTGGACTTCTTTGATTCACTACACACAGGTTCCCACAGATGACAGATTAGACATTGTTAGTAGTTAGCACTTAGCATGGTGATTGTAACATGTGTAATAACTTTAAATGATTTTCTTTTTCAACTATATGTTATAATTGTCGCCATTGATATTAATGTGTTCCATAAACTTAAATGATATTAGATTATCTTTGTTACATTGCAAAAGTTTTTTTTTTTTGCTTTTTTTTTTATATTTTCTTGTTCTTCTAAAACTTCTCCCTCAATTCTTCCTCAACAAAAACATTGAAAAAGTGCTATTAAAAAATTAGGTTCTTTTTATGTCATTTTTTTACTACAAAGAACAAGAAAACAATTCATCACATACACTTGTGGTGTATGTATGTTTGTGTGTGTGTGTGTGTGTGTGCATGTGTGTGCATGTGTTTCTTATGAAAGTTTTGAAACTTGAAAATAAAACTCAATTCACTTAGGTAGATGTTTTGATGGAAATAAATATGGATATATATATATATATATATGCTTACGTACATGCATGCATATGTGTGTGTGTGATTCTCATAGATTTAAGGAGTAATTATGTGTAAATATGAATATAAAGTGCATATACATTTTGTAAGAGTTGTGTTTTACAAATAGAATATTTTTTAATATATATATATATATATGAAGTGAAAATGTTAACAAATCATTGGGGTAATAATAAATGCGAAAATTATACTTGGTTTGGGAAAATAAATAATTAATGTTTAGTGGTACTAAGTTTAACAATTTTTTTTGTCCCACTCAAACCTAGCTCATCTTATCTTTTGGGTCATTTATAAATTTTGAGGGTCAGGGGTTGAAGAAGGTAAAATACTCGTACTAACAATATTGTGTCACAACTAATAAAAAAAAGTATGTTTATGTATCCCAAATAGAAATTATATTTGTTTTTTTAAATTAAAAAAATTAATATTTCTTACAACAAATTGAAAAAATAATAATATCTCGATGTATTGAAAATAATCAACCTGATTCTATCATTTATCATTATATGTATGTATGTATGTATGTATCTAAAAAAACTGGCAACCCTCTTTTAAAAAAATATATAAAAGAAAGACTATGGGTAATGGGTTAGATCAGATAAGAATCCAACTTGCTTTTTATAAAAATCAAAAATATTATTTAATAATTATTTTCTTATTTTTATATTATACATATAAATAAATCATATATGTATGATATATACAATATAGATACATACATACTTAAAATATATATATTGTGTGCATGTGTATATCTATATATATTGTGTTTGTGTGTGCATATTTATTTATATATATAATTTATATATACATATATATATATAATAGATCTATATGCATACAGTGTGTGTGTGTGTGTGTGTATGAACAATATATATCAAAAAAATAAAAACCATCCAGAAACGAAGTAATAGGGCATACTTTTCTTTTGATACCCGACTAGAGTTCTTCAAACTGATGAAAAAGATGGAGATTGAATCACACCCACTAGCATGGAAATAATAGTGCGCATAGTTTTGTGTTGCATATGATTATTGCTGAGTAATCAAATGAGTTCTATGTGAATTGCATTACATGGTCAGAATCAAATTAATGGAATGACTTACTGGTAAAAGATGACTTCATTCTGATAAATCTCTTTATGATCGGCATCACTACCATGCACGTTGCGGAGAGAGAAGTTTTGTCTTCCAGAGGCCCCCTCAAGAATCGAAGCCAGTTGGAATTAGAGTTTGGTGAGGGTTTATAGATAAGGTGAGATAAACTACAGAAGCAAACACTGAGCCTCTTGGAGATGCTCTTAAGCGCATGTAAGAGTTGAAATTTATATATTTGTAAACTTCATTTTTTTATACATATATGTATAAAAAATGAACTATATATAACTAAATAAACAATAAATAATTATATTTACATAAAGACTCATTTTTCAATTCATTTATTTATACATATATGTTAAAGTTGAATTGATGATAAATCTCTTTATGATATATTTTCATAGATTTACATATATTTACATAAAGTCTCATTTTTTTCAATTCATTTTTTTATACATAAAGATTCATTTTTCAATTAATTTTAGGATTTACATATAGTTATATATTTTTATACATCTATATTTATTACATATATATAGATTTACATATATGTATAAATAGCTAAATAAATAATAAATAATTATAATACATAAAGACTCATTTTTTTATTTATTATCAAAATATTTTCAACAAAGCTCATGTGTGTGTAGTAAGGTACACATGAAAAACAAACCCCGTACAATTTTTTATTATAAAATTAATTAAACAATAAATATATAAACAACTTCAAAAAATAGATGTTTATCTTTATAACTAGAAAAAAAAAATCAAATGGCTACAAAATTTACAAACTTCATATAGCAAGACACACATGAAAAGATGATTGGTCTTCAAGCCACAATCCTAAGTGTTATAAAACACTCTCTATGTTAAAAAATATATAAATATATATATTTTATTGTTATAAATTTTTAAGAATTCATATTAATTTTTATAAAGATAATATGAAATAATTTTAAAGGCATAAAATTTCATATTATTTGATATCATTTATAATTTTTAAAATTTTTAAAATTACTTAAAGGGTGAAGATAATTAAAAAAAGTTATAATTTTTATTTTAATAAAGACTAAATAATAAAAGCTAATAGTAAAAATATTACTCAATTATTTAATTCTTATAAATTTTAGTAGGGGAAAACCTGTATGTATTCATTTTTAAATATTAATAATTTTCTTTTAAATTTAATAAAAAAATTTAAATTTTTATTATAATTAAAGATTTTCAAATTTTGTATTAATTATTTTTTTAAAAGTTTCCTATAATCATAAGATTTTTTTTATACATTATAATAATATTAATATTTACTAGTTTATTCATTAATTCAAATATTTATGAATATATTTTTTATTTTATCATACAATGAATTATTTTACATTTATATTAGTATAAATTTTAATGTATGTTAAATTAATTTGTAAAATATTGATAAAAATTATTATTCTTATTGAATTAATTATTTAATGTTACTTTAAAACAAAATATTAAGTTTCTTAATTAAACATTTTAGAACAATTTTTTGTATAATTTTTTAAAAAATTAATACATCGTAAAAATAGTAATTTTAGTCCTTATTAATATAATTGTTTTTTGTATTTTTATATTTTTTAAATTATTTATTTATAATATCCTTTTTTTATAATTTTACGAGGAGAATGTTTCTTTCAAGGACCACTCATCTATAGACCATTAACATAAATTTAATAAACAAAATTAAATAAAATATTAAAACTAATAATTAATTAAAAAAAATAAATAATTAAATATTGGCTAGTGAAATTCCATCACTAAATTCGTCCATATGTCTGGGATTTAATTAGATACGGAAGTTCCGTCTCTAAATTTGTCGCTATATTCTGGATTTAATTATCTAGGGAAGTTTCGTTGCTAAATCCATCGATATATTCTTGATTTAATTAGCTAGGGAAGATCCGTCACTAAAATTCATCGATATATTTAGGATGGAATTGGCTAGGGAAATTCTGTCGCTAAAATCTGTCACTATATTCAGTATGTAATTAGCTAGAGAAATTATGTCGCTAAATCTTTCGCTATATTTGGGAATGTAATTTGCTAGGGAAATTTCATCGATAAAATCCATCATTATGTTCCAGAAGTAATTAGCTAGGGAATTACGTCGCTGATCTCTGTCACTATGTTCCGGATGTAATTAGATATGCAAATTTAATTGCTAAATCCGTCGCTAAATTCCAGATTTTATTAGCTAGAAAAATTCCATCACTAAATCCATCGCTATATTCATGATTTTATTAGCTAGGAAAATTCCGTCGCTAAATCCATTGCTTAATTCCCTGTTTTTCTAGAGTGAAATTTATGAAAAATATTTCGTCATTAATCCATCTCTAATCTTTAGCTAAATTCCTCACTTTTATTGAGCAGATTTTATGAAAATATTCTATTACTAATCCATCGCTAATCCATTGCTAAATTCCTCGCTTTTCTTGAGTGGAATTTACAAAAAATATTCCATCGCTAATCCATTGCAAATTTTTAATTCAATGAAAAATCATAAATCCCTTGATATTCCCTAGGTAATCCCTCCCAATTTGGCTAGGGATTGATCCCTAGCTAAAATTTTCTAGCTAAATGAACATTTTCTTGTAGTGTTACATCTACATGAACATGAACAAAAATATTATTATATAGATTAAAAATCGATAGATATATAGATATAACTATATATTGATAGATAGATAGACATTTAGATAGTTATATTGATATATTGAAAATAATATATAGATAGTTAGATATAAAGAAAAATAGATAGCCAGATAGATATATAGATAAATAGATAGATAGAAAGATAGATAGATTGATAGATAGATAGATAGATAGAAATATAGATATCCATATAGATAGAAAGATAGATAGATAGATAGATAAAAAGATAGACTGATAGATAGACAGACAGATAGATAGATAGACATATAAATTGATAGTTGATAGAAAGATACATAGACATATAGATAGATATTAAGATAGACAGAAATATATACACATAGATACACACATATATAGATAGAGAGATAGAGAGATAGAGAGATAGATTGAAAGGTAGATTGACAGATAGATAGATAGATAGATAGAAAAATAGATAAAAAGATAGAGAAAAACATAGATCAATAGATAGATAGATAATTATATAGACAGATAGATTGACAGATTGATAGAGAGATAAATAGAAAGATAGATAAATAGATAATAGATAGATAGACAGACAAGTAGATATGGAGATAGAAAGATTGATAGATAGATATATAGATAGATAGATATATAGATAGACAGATAGATAGAAAAATAGTTTGACAAATAGAAAGACAAATAGACAGATAGACAAATAGATACATAAATAGATAGAAAGATAGATAAACATTTATATAGACAGACACACAGAATGATAGATAAAAAAGTTTGATACACATATTGATAAACACGTAGATAGATAAATTAATAGTGAGATAGATAGACAGACAGATAGACAGATAGATATACATATAGATTGATAGATATATATATTCATTGATAGATAGATTGATAGATAAAACGATATTAAGATTGATAAACATATTTATAGAATGATTGATTAATAAATTAATAGATATATTGATATACTTAATGATAGGTTGATAGATAGAAAGATAGATAGATATATATAGATAGATAAATAGATAGAAAGATAGAGAGTTAGATAGACAGAAAGATAGACAGATATATAGATAGACAAATAGAAAGAAATAAATAAATATAGTTAGATATATAGATAGAGATATAGATATATAGATAGATAGATAGATATATAGATAGTTAGATAGATTGATAGACATTTTGATAGATATATAGTCATATTGAAAAAAAGATCGATATAAAGATTAATAGACGGATTGTTAGACAGATAGATAGATAGATTTATAGACAGATAGATAGTTAGATAGATAGTTAGATAGATAGATAGATGATAGATAAATAGATAGATAGACAAATAAATAGACCGATAGATAGATAGATAAATTATTTTTCAAATAGATAGATAGATAGCTAGATAGATAAACAAATAGATAGATAGATAGATAGGTAAATAGATTGATATACAGATAGATAGTTAGATTAATATGTTGATAGAAAGATAGATAAATAGATAGATAGATATACAAATAGATAAACAAGTAGATAGATAGATAGACAAAAAGATAGATAAATAGATAAAAATAAAGATAATCAAATAGATAGTTAGATAGATAGATTAATACAAAGATAGATAGACATATAGATAGATAAATATATAGATAGATAGAGTCACAGATAGATATATAGATAGATTGATAAATAGACAGACAGATAGACAGACAGATAGATATATAGAAAAATAGACAAATAGATAAATAGTTAGAATAGACAAATAGAAAAAAAAGTAGATAGACAGATAGATAGACATATAGATAGATTAATTGATAGACAGAAAGATAGATAGACAGATAGATAGACAAATAGATGATCTATTTGTCTATTAAGATATACAGGCATGTAGACAAGTAGGAAGATAGTAAGGCATATAGAGAGATAGACACACAAACACACAGATAGATAGACATGTAGATTGATAGTTAGAAAGTCAAACAATTAATAGAATATAGTAGATAGGCAAAAAAAGAAAAATAGACAATTAGATAGATAGCTTAATAGACAAATTGATAGACATGTTGTTAGAAAGATAGATAGGTAGATAGATAGATAGATTGATTGATAGTTAAATTTATATGCACACACATAGATATATAGATAGATAGGCAGGCAGCCTTGTAATAAGTCAGTCAAGCAGGTAGATAGATAGATAGACAAACATACGGATATACAGACATGTAGATAGATAGTCAGAAAGTCAAACAAACAAATTGAAAGATAGATAGACAGACAACAAAAAGACAAAATGACATATAGATAGGCAGTTTGAAAGACATTGATAAACAGTTTGATAGAGAGATTAATTGAAAGATTGATAGACTACTATAATAAAAATCCCAAAGAGCTTGGGAATTTTCCCTAGCACAATGGGATATTTTTATCGCTAAAGTGGATATAATGATGGAATAATAAAGGAACCTTTCCCAAGCTAAAGTGTTCGTTGCTAAAAAATAATGAGGGAAAGAATTCCTAGCTAAAAAATTTTAGCAACGGAAAATACCCTAGCTAAAGTAATAATTTCCCTATCGAATTTTTACATGAATTCGAAGCTTCAAAAAATTTCCTAACTAAATTAGGAAAAGAAAAATTCCTAGCTAAATTACCAAGGGAAAATTCCCTAGTTATTTTTATTCAAAAACCTATTTTCACTATTTTATTTTTTTTTCAAAAAATTTAATTATATAATTTCATGTTTTTATATTAAATTGAGTAATAATAAAAACTATAAATGATAATTTATAATTAACAAAAATTAAAATCAGTTAATATATTATTCTAATATAATATTTTACATAGTTAAAATAAAAATATAACAAAATTTTATTATATCTTATTTATCAATGTATCTAATGATAGAGTATAAAGATTAATCTATCCATGAAATTGACATTGCTTTCTCTCCCCCAGCTATTCATGTCATCATCTTTCTGTTCCGACAAAACTATCCTAGTCGTGGTGCATCATGTCTAGTGAAAAATCCCTTCACTTCTACAAGCTTCATATGGGGAACATTGCGGTACCATATCTGTATGAAATTTAAACTAGTCAATCAAATCAAAATAAAGAAATAAATAAAGTTATATTTAGATAAATATATCATATTGTAGTATATATGTACATTTATATTGTGGTGAATATATACGTATATACTACCTTTTCACTTATTAGATAAATTACTACAGTATATGTACATATATACTATAGTATTATATGTATATTTAAACTGAGTATATATGTACATATATACTGAAGTATTATATGTACATATATACTCAGTATATATGCACATATAATATTGTAGAATTATATGTACTTATATACTATTGTATATATGTAGATATACTTAGTATATATGTACATATATACTATAGTATTATACGTACATATATAATCAGTATATACGTATATATATACTCAGTAAATACATACATATGTACTTGTATATACATAGATATATACTTAGTATATACATATATATATACTCAATACATATTACATATCTACTATAGTATATATGTAAGTATATACTACAATATTATATGTATATATGTATAATCACATAGCCTCAGATGACACAAAACTACAACAAATTACTATTACCCCATTTATACTTCACAAAGATGGCACAAAACTTCACTATCAATATAAATAAGAAATGCAAAGATTATTTAAATATTGAAAAATATCTATAAAAACTCTTATAGGAAACCCTGGAAGACAAGCCACGAGCCAGGCTTGGTGCATCAAAGTTTGCATCTTGCCGCCGCGTAACCAGAACTCTCTTCCAGTCCCAAGGTCTATAAGTGTGTTGCTTTGCCGTCAATGACGAAGTTGACAATCTAACAAAAGAACTAACAGATGAAATAGAGATAGATCATCAGTAATTGTAACCATCAACGAAACAATAAGAAACTTGAACATAGAAAAATAGAGCACTCTACCATGCTCATGTGCAAAACATGATGATGAAAATATTTTTTGCATAATAATTTTGAATAAATACATTCTACGCAACCCTTGTTTTGCATAGTTAAAACAAAAACATAATAAAATTTTATTAAACCTTTTTCATCAATGTATCTAATGACATTGCATAAAGTATAATCTATCAGTGAAATTGACGTTCCTTTTTCTCTCCCATCTCCTCTGATCACCATATTTCTGCTACGACAAAGTTATCCTAGTCGTGGGTCGTCATGTCTTTTGAAAAATCCCTTCACTTCTACAAGCTTCATGTAGGGAACATTATAGTATCATATATGTATGAAAATTAAACCAGTCAATCAATTCAAATAATAAATAAAAAAAGTTCTATTTTGATAAATATATAATACTGTAGTATATATGTACATTTATACTATAGTTTATATGTACATATATACTAGCATTTCACTAGTTACATATATTACTGTAGTATATATGTACATATAATTATGTAGTATTTTTGTACATTAACTATAATATATATGTAGATATACTAAGTAAATAAGTACGTTATACTATAGTATATACGTATGTATATACTGTAGTATATATGTACGTATATATTGTAGTATATAAGTACGTATACACTATAGTATATAAGTACATATATACTAAAGTATATAGGTACGTATATACTATAGTATATAGTATATATGTACATATATACTCAGTATGTATATATAAAAAATATACTAGCATTTCTCTTATTTGCACATATAAGAGGAACCTCTGATTGAACCGAGAAACTATTTTAGAGTGAGTCTCTTTTCTAAATCTCTCATTAACATACTAACATGTCCGGAACAACAGAGACATTCTAATTCAATGATCAAAGAATGCACATCATGTTTTCGTGTAAGTAAATAATGAGCAATGAAATGTAACTCAACATGACCATGGTGCACAAACTCATGAGTGATGGTAGGGTTCGAAGAAGTAAAATAACTAGACCAATGGCTTCCACAATTTCGATCATTCTTGCAAGAATATTTGGAGTTAAGGCTTCAAAAACCTACACAATTGCAAGGGAAAAAATGAGTTATTAGTAGTGATGAGAATCTTAAAAATAGTATCTAAAAAGAAAAGAAAAGTAGAACTCACAAAATACACCTGCCATAAGTATTTTCTAGAATTCTTTCAAAATCCTTGTACAAGCAAAAGGAAGCAACTCTACTTTCAAGAAACAAAGAGAAGGAATCAGTTTTTTCTGGGTCAATCAGTCTCTTCATCATTAACTTTTTAATCTACATTGCCAGTTTTCTCTTGTGGCATCATCATGCAAGCATAAAATTAAGATGGAATTAAAAATCTAGTCAAATTTCTTAGAGATCATGGCATCAAATTTAGTATATACATACATATATACTAAAATATATATGTAAAATATATTAGTGCAATCTATATGTAATATATACTGCACTATTTTATGTACATATATACTCAGTATATCTATATATATACTAAGTACATATGATACTAAGTATATATGTACATATATACTGTAGTATATATGATACTGAGTATATATGTACATATATACTATAGTATATATGATATAGAATATATATGTACATATATACTATAGTATATACATACATATATACACACATAAATATAATCACATAGCCTCAGATGACACAATATTGCAACAAATTAGTATTATCCCATTTATACTTCATAAAGAAGGCACAAAACTTCAGGGGCTAATCTTTGTAGTTTATCCAACCATCTCTCATGTATTGCAGTGCAAGAGAAGTGTTGGAGACAATGCATTCGTGGGGATTGAATGAATTGTTGGCATTAACCATTAAGTTGTTAAGATCGCTTCCTGGTAAGAAAGGCTTCATGTATTTGTCTCCCATGCTATGGATCAGTTGTAGACCAAGATGCCCCTGGAAAAATAGCTCTAAATAGCCATAGTTCCTCATGTTCAGCCCATCGTCATCCATGAAACTATGAACATGCAAGAGAAGGAGAACAAGCAAAATGAATAGATTTAATAGAATTTCATTAGCAATCGTAATGGCTATTAACATTTCAATAGTTTAATTCACAAAATGACTAATAATAAGTAGTCACAGATCTGAACAATGACAACGTAGAACTACATGAAATAAGAGTGTCAAGAAAAAACTTGCATCTACGTGGGACTAAAATTTTTGTTCGACTCACAACTTCAGAAGCTAACATACTATTCCTAACACCAAGAGGACTAGCCAAGCCTTTTACATACCTATAATAGGCTAAAACTCTACCCAAAAGATTTTAGTACACTCAAACATATTCATAGATATATAAAAATAGTAATTATAGACATGAACAAACAAAAATCTAAGTTGATAGTTATACAACTTCAAAAAATATCATATATACTTCAGGAATAATGAATATATTAGAAGCTTGGTCTCCTTTTGATCTAGCAGAGATAGCCAAAGATGGGACCCATGCATAGGAAGGACCATGACAATGTCTGAAGGCTTTGAATCAAAATTTTTTCATGCATCTCACATCAGATGTATAGCAAAGATTCATTATTAGGTTAATTGGCAAATAAAATAACAAAACTAGAATAAAAAAAATTGATACCCCAAAAAATATATCATTTGTTTTGCTACACATAGACAAAAATCAAAAACAATTCAAAAATAATTATAATACGAAATCATCCTCATAATTAATTATTGAATGTGCGTTAGCCTCTCTTACAAGGTTTTGTAGTTGAATCTCGAAAAGCTATTTGTCGCATCAATGCTGCTAACTGTGACCCCATATAAGATATCTACTATTGCATTAATTTATTAGTTTCTTTCATCTCATCATTCATTTCTTTAATTTCTTTCTTTTCTTCATTCAAATGAATAATCTACTTGTCCTTCTCTTCTTTCATTTCCTACATTTCTTCTTTCAAATGAGCAATCTTCTCATCATTCATTTCTTTCATTTCCTGCATTTCTTCCTTCAAATGAGATATCTGCTCATCCTTCTCTTTCATTTCGGTCTCCATAACTTCAAAACATTTAATTTGTTTCCATTACTTATTGTTTGACCACCTCATCCACCAATATTGTGATAGATAAATTAGAAGCACGACTACTACAATAAAATTCCACTCCCTTTGTGCTGATGCCATACACTCCATTACTTATTATGACCTTCTATGGTCTCCAAATAGATAGGATCATAGTCAATTGGTTGAAGATCGATAGTACCCTCAACTTGTTGAGAAGTCGTTGTCACACATTCCTCAATTAGTTCCTATGATAAAATAGAAAAAATAATATTATAGATATACATAAAATAAATTTTATATTTTGCATTCCAAACAACTTTCAAAATTTACTATAGTACTATAAAAAATTTAAATATAATAGATTCTTATAGTAACCATTAGAGACTTGTTGTCAACAAACTGACCATCTAATTTCTTCACATGTATCTTTCTGAAAATCTCATAAAAATTGAGATATCGACTAAATTTTTCAGCCTAGAGTATGTATTTATTAAGTCATAAAATTTTAAATTATAAAAAATTTTAACAATATTAATAAAACCACACACAAATTTTATTTATTTAGACTATTAGGAAAACCACTATATATATAAATGTTTAAAATTTTAAAATTTTATCAAATCTTGAGCATGCTCAATGCTTGACTTTGACCCTCCTGTGTGGTGAGACATTTTTGTACCTAGTCTGGCTACCTCAGTTCATCGATATTTGCTAGAAATCTCTGATTTTTTCTTCACATCTGGCTCATCCCATACTTAAACCACTTGGGCCAATCATCCTTGGATATAAAATCCGGTCTTTCTTTATATTCATCAATTTTATGGACAAAATCAGAATACCATTCAGCATCTTTCCATTAAATTTGGGTAGCCATGTGCACAGATTCTATATATAGAAAAATCACAAAAGAATTTATATTAATAACAAAGGCATAATTATTTACCGCTTAAATAATAACTAACATAATAATAAACTAATTAGATAATTAATTTTCAATACTTTTATTTCATTATTTTTGCTTGAAAGTCATTAAAATCTTTTATCGATTCAGAAACGTTATTCCACGAGAATGCTTAAGAATCAATCTTTTTCTTGAAAGATTTTTTAATTATAGCCGAACACTTGTTAGATGGAATAAAACTATAAAAATAAATAAATAACATTGAAAAAAAAACAAATCATAACTATATATAAAAAAACCTTTAACAGAAACATCATAATTTTTTATTCAAGTACTATTTATATATTTCTTACACCTCCAATCCACAATCTCAATTACTAACTTAGCACTGAATGTAGAGGAAGGCACAAAATTTGATGATGTCGATGGTTTTGTAAATGGGGGAACTATTAGTGTAAATGTGATATAGAAGATGGTAATATACAAAAAGTATGTGCAGGAAGGAAAATGGGTGGTGGGGTTATATCTGATAAAGCTGATAGTAAAGGTGTTAATGATGGTGATGGTGATAGAAATGGAGATGGTGATTGTGATGTTGAAGTCTGGATATGGTGGGTATGAGATGGTACTAAATTTGCTACATGGTATAAAATACTAGATGAATTTGGTCCATTACTACATCCACATCCACCTCTACCACGACCATGTCTTTTAGGTGCCATTTATTGTACAAAAAATAAAAACATAGAACAAATAATAAAGATATGATGAACAACCATACATTTTAGAATAAAACACATCAATAGATTTCAACAAAATATAGAAAGTCTTTGATAGTTTAATTATTTAATATAATTATAATATTTTAATTATCGGCATCACTATCATCCTCCAATGAATCTTCTGACATTTTGTATGATTCTGATGGAAGTTTCAACTCATTTTCAGATAGAAATTGATCATCTTCAATTTCTATTAGGCCACCATTTGAGTCACATAAATTTTCTAGATCTTCATCTACATGCACAGACTCAATATTATATATGTCATCTTCTTGGAATGCCAGTACAATAGCTAAGTTTGCACTTCTTTGTTAAGATGTTGGTACTTCAAAATTTGATCAAACTTTAATTTTGCAAATCATCCACCAATCACTCTTATCATGAGATAAACTCAGATATGTACAATAAATATACTTTAGTGGCTTGAATTGCCATAATAAATGGCTCATATTGACTAAATCCGTGTTTATGATTAACAAACACTAGCTTATAATCTGAATGAATCTTTGCACCCACATTTCGTGTATGATAAAACCACTCATACTTTAATATAACAATCCTATTATTTTGGAGTCCAAGATACTCCAACTCAATAACTTCTGTAAGTTGACCATAATAATCAATCTTATTTGCACTATAACTTTAGCCTTTAATACATATAACACTATTAAAGTGGTTATACATATATAGTTATACACATATAGTTAAACAAAATATTGTATGTTATTATACATGTAATTATAAATATAGTTTCACATGATTATACATATAGTTACACATAGAGTTATACTTATATTTATACAAGTAGGAATATACATTTTTTTCATATAATTTTATATATTATAAATATAGTTTTGTATTGGTATAGATATAGTAACATACATTTTTATATACTAATATTTAAACATGTATATTAAATATATGTTGTAAATTATATATTTAAATATAGTTATGTATAAAATTTTTATAGTTATACATATAGTAAGATACAATTATTTATAGTTATATGTTGTTATACATATAGTATATATAGTTATAAATAGTTATATATAGTTAAACAAATAGTTATATATAGATATATTCATAAAAGTAGTTATAAGTAGTTATACATAAATGTATACAAAGTTATAAACAAATATATAGATTCATATATATATGTATACATATTTACAAATATAGTTATATTTAATTATATACAGTTTTATATAGTTATACAAATATTTATATATAGCTATACACATATAGTTAAACATAATGTTATATGCTGTTATACATGTAATTATAAATATTTTTACATGTGGTTATACATTTAGTTACACATATAGTTATACTTATATTTATACATGTAGGTATATATATTTTTTCATATTATTTTATATATTTATAGATATAGTTATGTATAGGCATAGATATAGTAAAATACATTTTTATATCCTAATTTATAAAAATGTATATTAAATATATGTTGTAAATTACATATTTAAATATAATTATGTACAATGTTGTTATAGTTATACATATAGTAGATACAATTATTTATAGTTATATGTTATTATACATATGGTATATATAGTTATAAAAAGTTATATATAGTTAAACATATAGTTATATATAGATATATTCATACCAAGTAGTTATAAGTAGTCATACATAAATGTATACGAAGTTATAAACATATATATATATATATATATATATATATATATATAGATTTACATATATGTATACATAGTTACAAATATAGTTATATTTAATTATATAGTGTTTTATATAGTTATACAAATATTTATATATAGTTATACACATATATTTAAACATAATGTTGTATGTTTTTTTTGGATCAATGCTTCTTAACCTCAAATTACTTTCAAACACTATTATGCTAGTTCAAAATACAAATCCCATGTGTTCATGTACATACGTGAGAGGGCATGTACACTTCAAACAAAAAATAAACAACTATCAGCAATATCTAAAGCCATCTATCCTATCAACAAGAAACAACAAAAAAATTAACAGGCTCCATACACATTACTCACACTATTATCATTGAATGAAAATAATAATAGGCTAAAATAAGAAGGCAGTCATCTAGCAATTTTTTTTGTATACACTTCTGTTCAAAAAACATGATGTACTTCAAGGTTACTCATCTAGAGTCATGCCATCTTGGCCCTCCAACCAGAAGGATAACCTGAATCTTGGCATCAAATAGGTCAAGCCAAGGTTGCAAATGCATGTCTGTTCTTAAATGGATATTCACTAGGTTTAGTAGGATCATGCATCACTCTGAAATTAACAGGCAAAGGAAATGAATGAGAAACCGGTTAGGGATCCCATTGCTGATGGTCAAGTAAAGATGGAAGGGCCATACAATCACTGGGAACAATCGAAATACTTGCAACTAGTGAGGTTGGAATGTGAGTTGATGACGGTCTAGTAGGCTTTAAAGTAGATGGACTGAGAAGTTCATTGTTTTGTGGGCACCAATTGGGCATGTCATCATCATTGTCAAAGAGTTTCTTCTATGGCATTCTATTCAGGAGAACTTGTTTCTCTTTCAAACTTAGCAGTGCATGAACCTTGCATTCGCTAACTTGTTTGTGCATGGGAATCACTTGAGTAGAGCCAACACTACAATAAAATATCAATTTAGCTAAGAAATTTTAGCTAGGGATAAATCACTAGCTAAATTGTAAGAGATTAGCAAGGGAATAGCAAGGGATTTATGATTTTTTTTTTGAAAAAAAAATAGCAACGAATTAGCGAGAGAAAATTTCTTGAAAATTCAGCTCAAAAAAAAGTTGGGATTTTAGTGATGGATTTAGCAACAGATTAGTGACGGAAAATTTTCGTAAATTCTGCTCAAAAAAAGAGGGGATTTTAGCGCCGAATATTGCGATGGAATATACCTCGCTAATAAAAGCATGAAATTAGTGACGGAATTAGCGACGGATTTTACCTAGCTAACTTTTAGCGATGCAATTAGCGACGGATTTTCCCTTACTAATAAAATCTATGATTTAGCGATGGATTTTCCCTTACTAATAAAATCCATTATTTAGCAGCGGATTTAGCAATGGATTTTTTGTTGCTAATAAAATCCATGATTTAGTGATGGATTTAGCGACGGATTTAGCGATGGATTTTTTCTTGCTAATAAAATCCATGATTTAGCAATGGATTTAGTGATGGATTTTTCCTTACTAATAAAATCCATGATTTAGAGACAGACTTAACGACGGATTTTCTCTTGCTAATAAAATCCATGAATTAGCAATGGATTTTTCCTCACTAATAAAATTCATGATTTAGCGACATATTTAGCAATGGATTTTCCCTTGCTAATAAAATCTCTGATTTAGTGACAGATTTATCGATGGATTTTTTCCTTGCTAATAAAATCCATGATTTGACGATGGATTTAGCGACAGATTTTCCCTTGCTAATATAATCCATGATTTAGCAACAGATTTAGTGACTGATTTTCCCTTGTTAATAAAATCCATGATTTAATGATGGATTTAGAGACGGACTATCCCTAGGTAATAAAATCTATATTTTAGCTACTGATTTAGCGAGTGAATATCCCCAACTAATAAAATCCATAAATAGTGATGGATTTAGTGATTTAATTTCAGTAGAAAATAAAATCCTTAATTTTGCGATAGATTTAGGGATGAAATTTCCCTAGATAATTAAATTCTTAATTTAGCTATAAATTTAGTGATGGTATTTCCATAGACATTATTTAATTATATAATTTTATTTATTTATTATTTGTATTAAAATTTTATTTAATTTTGTTTATTAAATTTATGTTATTAGTCTATAGATGAGCAATCCTTGAAACACATATTCTCCTCATAAAATAAAAAAATTGATATTATAAATAATCAATTTAAAATATATAAAAATACAAAAAATAATTATATTAATAAGGACTAAAATAACTATTTTTATGATGTATTAATTTTTTAAAAAATTATACAAACAATTTTTCTAAAATTTTTATTTAAGAAATTAAAGAATTTAAATTAAAGTAACATTAAAAAATTAATTCATTAAGTATAATAATTTTTACGATAATTTAAAAATTAAATCAACATACATTAAAATTTATACTAATTTAAATATAAATTAATTCAATGTATGATAAAATAAAAAATATTTTCAAAAATATCTAAATTGATAAATAAATTAGTAAATATTAATATTATTATAAGTATTAAAAATTTTATGATTATAGATAACTTTTAAAAAATTAAATAATACAAATCTTGAAAATCTTGAAATATAATAAAAATATAATTCTTTTCAATAAAGTTAAAAGAAAATAAAATAATAATTATAAATAAATATATAGATGTTTAATCCTACTAAAATTTATAAAAATCAAACAATTGAGTAATTTTTTTACAATTAGTTTAAATATTAATTTTTTATTTTATATTATCTTAGTAAAAATAAATATGAATTCTTAAAAATTTAAACCATAAAATATAAATTTTTATAGATTTTTTAACATTAAAGTATTTTATTACTTTTAGGCGAGTGGCTAGAAGACAAATCATCTTTTCATTCATGTCTTATTATATGAAGTTTGTTAATTTCATACCTATTTGATATTTTTTTTAATGCAAAACATATTTTTTTATTGTTTATATATTTATTATTTAATTAATATTATAATAAAAAGTTGTAAGGTATTTGTTTTTCATTTGTACCTTGCTACACACACATTAATTTTGTTGAAAAAAATTTGATAGTAAATAAAATTAATGAGTATTTTTTTATTTTATACATATATTATTTATTTAATGTTTTAATAATTAAAAATATAAATATTATCCTAAAATATACAGTCTCTCTCTTGACTTGACGCATCTCTGATAGAGCCCAATTCCGCCTCATTCCACCATTATCTCTCGATGCCAATTAAACAAAGATTCATTCGAGGTTTAAGTTTTAATTTGTTATTGATTTGAGGGACGTTCATCGATTATCATCGGATTGCTTAATCGAAGAGTAAGCATTTTTATCTATTTTTTTTGCTTCCAAATTTCTTCTTTAATCACCATATGGTATGCTTAGATAATGTATAAATACTTATACGTATAAATGCTTAATGCATTTGTGATATAATACATTGTCATTGTGTGGATTATGATGCTTGGATACTGTTGTTATTCTGATGCGTTCATCAATTATGCATTGTCATTTTGGATTTCTTCTTTAATCACCATACACACCATGATATATTACTTGGATACTATGTTTGTTTCCAAATTCCTCCTCAATATATAAATAGTATATATACTTAGGTTTGCCAAATTTATATCTACAAAAATAGTATACATCAATATTCATGTGTATTTTATACATATTTAGTATACATACTTTGGTAATGCCGACTTGATATCTACAAAAACAGAATACAACAATATGCATGTGTATTTTATACATGACTAATATACATATTTAGGTATGCCGACTTGATATCTACAAAAAATATTCAAAATGAGTAAAGATTGAATTCAAAAATAAAAATAAAATTAAATATAATATAATATAATAAATAAAATAAATAAAATAAATAAAATAAATAAAATAAATAAGATAAATAAAATAAATAAAATAATAGTTTAGGATGTCAAATTAAATTAAATTGATTATACTCAGTTGAACCAGTTTGAACTATTCTACCAACTTCTAGAAAACACACTAATATTCACATGTAATTGAAAATAATTGAGCAAGTGTTTCTCAATTCACACTGAAATATTCTCATGATATGTGTTGTTGTGTGCTAGGAACCCCAAATCACATTTATTTATAGGCAATATTCCAAGTTTTTTAATTTTTGATGCAACATTTAGTAAGCCAACACATAGCTTTCACTTGTCAAGTCAATCCTTGGTAGGTATAGACATCAGCATATAACAAGCACACTTTCAAGCCCTTGGCATTAATGCACGAGAACACATAGTAAGCAATTAATCAATACTTATCACTCATGTAAGACAAGACATGGAAATCATACATACTAACACATGCTATTCATGCAAGTAAGAATGTGATAAGCTTGTAAGTCAACATATGATATAAAAATAATTATTCTTATTAAGTTTTTCATAGACTTTATTGTAATTTCCTACACGATTCAGTTATATTCTTATGGTTGCACTTATCTTTAACAAAGATTATCATGGTGTGTGTGTGTGTGTGTGTGTGTGTGTGTGTGTAAAGATTTATATTTATCATATATCTAACATTTTATAAATTAAATTTATCTCAACCATAATAACTTCATATTTATGTTTCTTGAAATAAAACACTTATATTTCTAATAATTCAATATTCCTTCAAAAGATGTCTCTTAGTGTGTGATTCCTTGTGATCACTCTTCTGTTAGTGATGAGTGGACTTGTTGAATCAAGTTTAGTAATATTAAAATAATTATTTCATAATGATATAATATGATCAACATATAGCAATGTGTCATGGACACTCAAGCTAAGAGAGTATAAAATATATGAACCAAACTTTTTTGTACATAATTACTATCAAGAATAATATTTTTAAAAACAAATATCATTGTAAAAAAAATCTGAACCAACAACTTGGTAGACTGATTGGCAAAAGATGTTGAATACTCTAACACTAAAATAGGAGTCCGATCCTCGTAGATGTTGGATATGTTTCCATGGTGCTATCATTTATCATGTTGTTTAGATGTTGGGACGTGAGTTTTACCTATTCTAATCATGAAGTCTCATAGCTTATATATGAGCCAAATATTAATTTTGGGTTGAGTTTGGGAGAAGGGTAGGTAGATAAAAAAAGTATAATACTTTATTCTATAACATTTTTGATTTAGATAGAGGATATAAAACGATTAAAAATATTTAGAAATTTTTAATGTTTATAATCCCCACAATGTCATGCAACACAATAGATTTTTTTCTACCAAATAATGTTTTATCAACTTCAATTTATGATTTTAGCCACAACAATGCAATTTATATTCTCTAACAATTCAACTTCTAACCAAATTTATATAACTATAATTTATACCATTAACAAATGTTGATTATGAAGAGTTTGGGTATCTCTGTAACGTTGATGAATTTCATGCAATACAAGAGTATTCTCCTTATGACAATATTCGTTAGGACACCCTTTATTCTGCATCTTAATAACATCATCTTTTTACACATGATAATTTTTCTGTGCTCCAATATGGTTATTTTAAACAATTTAAAAAGTTAATAAATATGAGGAGTAATTTTATAGTTGAATGTTGTAGCTATTAGTTGAGTACCATAACTTTAGTTGTAACCTACAAGCTTGAATCTAAGTTTCATGTTTCACAAAATTTGTGGCCGATGTATCTTGTAATAAATTGTAATAAAGAATATAAGAAAATATGAGAAGTATAATGGAAATGTATGTATCATTAATGAAACATTAATTTATAGTACTAGCGAATATATGTGAGTACTCTTTTATGTGAGTACTCTTTTATAGTTTAATATGATATAAACATATTTACTAATTAATTTTTAGTCCATAACATATATTATTAAATATTATTTCATATCTTAATAAAATAAATATAAATTATTATAATTTCAATAACATCAATACAATATAATAAAAAAAAGTAACATATCATAAAAATATAGCAAAATGAATTATAAAGAACATAAATAAGTTGTACATAAAAATAAAAATTTCAAAACTATTGAAAATTATATTGTATTTTTATATTTTTTATCTTGAGAAATTGGGATGAGATGATTCATATAGATTAAGAGTATTTATAGTTTTTTTTTGTATTTATAAGTGAATTTTATTTATTTAATAAATGATAATGTCATTTTATAATTTTATTCATAATATTATATTATTGTGAGTTTTTATTTATTTTATTCAGTTTTTTTATTTTTAATGAGAGCTCGATATGTAAAGTTTCATTAATCATCTTTATTCATTATGTAAATGCATGAGTTTTAGTTATATATTATTATTATTGAGTATTATTTTTTTATATCATCTTTTTTTTTCATTTTCATGTATTAATCTTAATTTTTTCTATATATATATATATATATATATATATATATATGGACATCAAGATAATGAAAGAAATTTATGATGCTTTAGCAAAATATCTCTTCACTATAGAAGCAGTAGTAAATGGCCATTGAAAGCAATTTCCTGCTCTTGTGGAAAATTATAGAAATATACTATTTCTTCTCTATCTCTCTCTCTCTCTAAACATCATTGCTGGTCATATTTTAGATATTTATTGAAGTTGTATGACTATATATAAATATTTGTATAACTATATATATATATATATATAAAATTTATAACTATATAACACTCTATATAATTAAATATAACTATATTTGTAAGTATGTATACATATATGTAAATCTATATATTTATTTATAACTTTTTATATTTATGTATAATTATTTGTATGAATATATCTATATATAACAATATGTTTCAACTATATAAAAATATATAGAGTGATATATACTATATGTATAATAACATATATCTATAAATAATTGTATCTTATTATATGTAATACTATAAAAGCATTATACATAACTATATTTAAATATATAATTTACAACTTATATTTAATATACATTTGTATATATTAGTATTCAAAATTGTATTTTACTATATCTATACCTATACATAACTATAGGTATAGATATATAAAATTATATAAATAAATATATATACCTACATGTATAGATATAAGTTTAACTATATGTGTAGCTATATGTATAACCACATGTATGTATACATGTATGTAAATCTATATAGTTGTTTATAGCTTTGTATATATTTATGTATAACTAAATATTACTTCTCATATGAAATATATATATATATATATATATCACTAAATGTTTAATGATATATAATTTTTTATAACTATATATATTATATGTATAATAACATATAACTATACATAATTTTATATTATTAATGTATAACCTATATTTAAATATATAAGTAATGACATATATATAATATACATTTTTATATATTAGTATAAAAAATGTATTTTAGTATATCCATACTATATATAACTAAATGTATAAATATATGAAATTATATGAACAAATATATATACATACATGCCTAAATATAAGTTTAACTATATGTGTAACTATATCTATAACTAAATGTAATAATATTTATAATTATATGTATAAAAACATACAGCACAATGTTTAACTATATGTGTATAATATTATATAAATATTCTTATAACTATAAATAACTCTATATAATTAAATATAACATTATTTTTAATTATGTATACATATATGTATACATATATGTAAATCTATATAATTATTTATAACTTTGCATACATTTATTTATATTTACTTATAACGACTTGAATGCATATCTATATATAATTATATGTTAAACTAAATGTAACTATTTATAATTACTTTTACTATATGTATCTTAACATATAATTATATATGGGATAATATTATTTTGTTGCACCAACTTGAAATAAAATGGCTAAAGATATAATATTAACAATATGTAAGCACATAGCATTAGAATGTCCGTTGATTAGGCTCATATATGGTATAATACAAATAAGGGTCGTACTCTTACCTAAACCCAACCCTTGGGCCTCATGCTCAAATATGAACTTATGTATGACAAAATATATAATATTTGATAGGTTTATATAGAAGAAATTTTTTTTCTTTTATATAATTTTTCATTCTAACACTGCACTCTCTGTCTCTCTCTCTCTCTCTCCCGCTCCTCCTTCATACATTAAATGTCTTTTTTTTTGCTTTCATTTCTTGTGCATTATTATACTTTGCACCCTTTATCTAGTATAACTGTGATATCTATTAATCTTTATCGTACTACACTTTACATTATCTATTAATATAGATTCTACAAATGCATTGCATCGATATTCATGATATTTAAATTTTAAATATTCATCTGTAAGTAATTTTATTTTATTATTTGTATATTTTGAAGTAATATAATGGTTTTATTTATAATAATGATTGGCCATTTTTTTGGAAATAAAACAGGGAAAAATGAGCTCAGATCGTTAGTGGATATACATAAGGGTTATTAATGGATTTTTGAATGAATATATTTTGACTGGGCTTGAAACCTTTCGTCAATTTTTCAAGTAGTCAATTGAGATTGATGGATGGATAAAAAAATAAGGGTCCATGTAATCATCGAAAGTGTCAGAATATCCCTTTACATGATGCAAACACTATAAGATATCATTTGGGAAAATATAGCTTTGTGCTGAATTATTTTGTTAGGATTTATCATAATTAAAGTACAATGGCTTTGAATATTGACCAAAATGAGGGTATTAGAATCATTTGCTTATGGTGAAGAATCATCAAACACATACCATAGAATGATCATGGAAGATGCTGGTGCTGACTTCAATATGGATTACACGGATGAACCACCTAATCCTTAAGCTTAGAAATTTTATGAAATGCTTAAAGTTGTAGATAAAAAGTTGTAGCCTAGTTGTAAAACAGATTCACAATTGTCACTTGTGGCTCGACAAATGAGCATTAAGTCAAAAAATCATATGTCTGAGAAATTATTTGATCAGGTGATAGAACTAATTAATGAGATTTTTCGGATAATAATTTGATCACTAACAACTTTTACAACACTAAGAAGTTACTACGATGAATGGGTTTACCAGTGGAAAAAATTGATTCTTGTTTAAATAGATGCATGTTATATTAGGGTGGTGATAGTGATTTAATTAGCTGTAAGTTTTGCGACCATCATTGCTTTAGGAAGGCACCTCGTGTTGTAGAAACGCAAAAAAAATTGAAGGTTGTCTTTAAGAAGATGTATTATTTTCTATTAATTCCTCAATTACAAAGACTATATGCATCAAATGCTACAATAAATGATATGATGTGGCATTTCGAGTATGAGGTTGAAGAAGGGGTAATGCATCATCTATCAGATTCACCTGCTTGGAAGTATTTTAATTATATACATTTTGATTTTGTAGCAGAAAGTCGAAATGTGACATGTTGGATGTTTTTTTACCGCCTATTATTGCAGAGTTAAATCATTTATAGGATGTTGGCGTGAATACATATAATATCTCAAAGAAGGAAAATTTCATTATGCGGGTAGCCCTTATGTGGATAGTAAGTGACTTTCCTACATGTTCAATGTTGTCTGACTGGGGTACTATAGGATGATTCACATGCCCATATTACATGACAAATTCTGATACATTTACCCTCAAATTTAGTGGTGAATAGTCATGGTTTGATAACCATCATAAGTTTCTACCTACGAATCATCCATTTATAAGAAATAGAACCGCATTTCGAAAAAATAAAACTATGATGAATGTTGCACCAGTAGTTCATTCTAGAGATGAAATTATTACAGAGATTCATAGTTTTGGTTTGAAGAAGGTAACTAAAAAGGATGTTACTGGAAGTAATGGACCAATAAGAAAATTTTTTGGCTGGAGGAAATATATTATATTTTCGGGCTTGCCCTATTGGAAGTCCAATTTAATTCATCATAACTTAGTTTTTTGCATATAAAAAAAAATATATTTGACAATGTTTTCAACACTATCCTTAATGTAGACGGAAAGACAAAACACACTTTAAAATCAAAACAAGAGCTGAATGATTACTGTCAGCGTCCTAAATTGAAACAGAATGAGGAAACAAGAAAATTCTTTAAAGCTTGCTACACACTTGATAAGAAGGCAAGATAGATATTGTGTGAATGGGCTAAAATTTTGAAATTCTCTGATGGATGTATCATATATGGGTATATGCATGGATATGAATAATCTTAAGTTATTTAGAATGAAAAGTCATGACTGTCATGTATTTATGCATAAATTAATACCAATTACATTCTGTGAATTACTTCCACTAAGTGTTTGAAAGGTCCTTACAGAACTAAGTTTGTTTTTCAAATAGCTAACTACAACCACAATCAAAATAGATGACATGGTGAGGCTGGAAAATGATATTCCACTTATTATTTGAAAGCTTGAACGGATATTCCCACCGAATTTTTTTGACTCAATGGAGCATTTTCTAGTCCATTTGGCATATGAAGCAAGGATTGTAGAGCCAGTGCAATTCAGGTGGATGTATCCTTTTGAAAGGTAAATACATATAATTTGATGTGTTTTATTATTTTGTACTTTAAGTAATATTGTAATTTAATCAAATTGAAACCTAACATTGTGGTTGTAGGTATCTTGGTAAGTTGAAATTGAATCTTAGAATCAAGGAAAAAGTTTAAGGTTCAATTTGTAATGCATATTTGGTAGAAGAAGCATCATCATTTTGTTCTTATTATTTTGATGATAATGTTAATACAAAGAATAGAAATGTATCACAAAATTATGAAGATCATGTGATGGTAGAAAGAAGAAGCGAGTGTATGGAATTGGCTCTAATGGAGTGGCATTTTGTAGTAGCAGTCGTGCTTCTAATTCATCTATCTCAAAAATGGTGGGTGAGGCGATCAAACAACAAGCATTGGAAAAAAAAGAACGTATTGTCGATATGGAGACCAAAATGAAAAAGAAGGATGAGCAGATACCTAATTTGATGGAAGAAATGGAAGAAATTAAAGAAATTAAAAAAGCAAAGCAATAGCATATGTCCTATATGGAGTCACAGTTAGTGGCATTGGTGCATCAGAGAGCATTCTGAGATCTAGCTTTGAATCCTCGTAGGAGAGGCTAGCATTCCATACAAATTATGAGGATTATTGAGTATGAAAATTATTTCTGAAATGTTATTTATTTTTGTTTGTGTAACAAATAATTATGATATTTTTTTGTAGATTTCAATTATTTTTATTCTGGTTTTGTTCTTTGCTTTTCCGATAAATCAAATTATGAATCTTAGTAGGACACATTATGTGAGAGAAAATAAAAAATCCTGATTCAAAGCATTCAGACATTACCATGGTCCTTCCAATGTATGAGTCCCATATTTATCGATTTCAAATTTATCAAAAAGAGGGCTAGCTTATCTTATCTTTATTATTCTAAAAATATTTTATTTTTGCACTCTCTTTATCTCTAAACATAATTGCTGGACATCTTTTGGATTTTTGTTGAAGCTATATCACAATCAACTTTAATTTGTGTTTGTTCATGCCTATAATATTTGTTTTAATATATATGTGAATATGTTTTTGTGTCTCTAAATTTTTTGGGTTGAGTTTTAGCCTATTATAGGTATGTAAAAGCCTATATTCAGCAGTAGTAGTGGTGGCTGCGGTGGTAGCGGAAGCAGCGGTAGCGGAAGCGGCATCAGCGGCAGTGAAAGTGGCAACGGCAGTAGTAGCGGCAGCACCACTAGTAGTGGCAAACATGACATCAGCGACACATCGGCAACTATGACAGCAGTGGTAGTAGCAACATCAGTTGCATCTAGAGGAGTCAAATGGGCCAGGCCGGGCTGGCCCGAGCCATTTTTTGAGCACGGGCCAGGCACGGTTTAAAAAAGCCGGGCCCGCTCGGGCTAGGCCAGGCAGTGCGGGCCAGTAAAATATTTTTTTTATAATTTATTATTTTAATATTTATTTTAATTATATAAATTATTAAATTATATATAAAATTATAGATAATGTATAATATTATATTTTTATAATATGAAAATTGTTAAAATTTATTAAAATTACAAAGTTAAAATTTTTTTTATAATCTAATAAAAAATTAGTTTAAAATTTATTACAATTATATTATAGAGTTATAAAATTTTAAATGAAAAATTAAAAAAAAATAAATAAATCAATAAATTATGTTAAAAAAAATTAAAAAGTAAAAAAACATAAGCAAACCAAATGAAAAATGACCAATCAGCCATTAGATACCGAAGGTCAGAACCAACCAAATTAAAGTTTCACTGTACCGTATAAATAAAGCATATAATCAATAAAAAACAAAACATCGAAATCAAAAAAATAGTAGATCATCATCAATCGTCAATCGGCATATCATGAGCATCATCAGCCGCATTATCAAGATCAGTATCTTATGGATCATCATCATTAGCAATCAATTCCTCCATTATTACAGTGGATGCGACTGCGATCCCTATCCCAGTCCCAGCTCCAGCACGATCATGGATGCTAAACCTCAAATCCTCCCAATCCTTCAAACAAGCCAAGGCCTCAACAATATATGAACGTAATCTCGATCTCCTATCTGAAATCGCATTCACTACAATAGAAAAAGTAGATTCCGATGCTACGCTCGACACCGGAGGAGTCAGTAGATCCCATGCCATCCTAGATTGCACGGGAAAGGTGGGCTCATATGATTTCCACCACTGTAATATATCAAGATTCTTAGTAGCAGAATGTGATATGATGGAGCAGTAATTAGTATCTAAGTACCGAGAAAGCTCTCTCCTATGTGATGATCCACCCCTACGTTTCCTCCTCGCTAGCTGAATAGAAAAATTGTTATCTCCGAACAAGGTATCCATGTCCATAATCACAGTCTCACTACTACCACCACCATACCTAGTATCGTAGTATGTGAAAAGGTTAGTCAACTTCTCGTGAATGAACCCTTCAGATGACTCTTCCAGGTTCATGCACGAGGAAATGTAAGTCAGGGTGTTTTCTACCCCTTCCACCTTAACCCTAGGGTCCATGAATGCAACGATGCAATAAAGAGATAGAACGGTGGACCAGTACTTTAAGTACTTGGTTTCCATCTCTGCAACCATATGGCTAAGTGTCGGGTCATCTCGATACTTCCTAAACATGCTACGAATGTTGCATATGCACTGGAGTGCAATGCAAGTTATGGGCGTATAAACCGACGAACACATGTTCCTCGTGTCATAAAAAATCTTCGGGAATTTCATAAATGAAATTCTTGAAGCCTAGTCAGTGTAGTCAATAATAAGTTCGTCACTCTTATTATTGACGTAGTCGGATATCACGTGTTCGTATCTAACACGTGATTCGAACATCATGTACGTGTAATTCCAACGATGTCTCACATCCGATTGGAATTTTTTCTTCTTACGATTCGTAGACAAACAGAGATTACCAAACTCTTGTTGTCTACGAAGAGTGTGAATATATTTTAGTGTATTACGTATATTATCCAACACGGTGGAACACACCTTCATACCTGCTTGAACAATCAAGTTAATCACGTGACACATGCATCTGACATAAAAAATCTTTCTTAATGGTGCGTCTCTAATATTCCTAACAAACATGTTAATCACTACTCCATTATTAGATGCGTTATTGAATGTGACACTAAAAATTTTATTTTGAATTTTATATTCCATAAAGATTTTCATCATACACTCAAAAATGGCCGGGCCATCATGAGGATGAAGAATCTCAGAGAATCCTAAAATTTTTTTATTCATAGTCCAGTTAGAATCTACATAGTGGCTGGTGAGACATGCATAAGAAATTTCATCGTGACTTGTCCAGATATCGGACGTCACAGACACCACTCCACTATATGCCATAAATTCATTAATTATTTTTTGTTTTTCTAACTTATATATTTTAGTATGTCATTCCTAGATGTGGACCTAGGAATCATACGATAAGCAGGCTGAAAATATATCTGCATGATATGCACTACACTTGGATATTCCGAAAATCTGATCGGAAGACCATCAATGTGATAAGTCTGGCCATGCTGTCCCTACCCAACTCGATGGAGTATATGAAGGGAGTAAACTTTGAGACTGAACTCGATCTAGTCTCAAAAAATACAGTGCCAAGTTGGGTTTTCCTATGATCTAATGGACCATGTTTTTTGGTTCATAATTCAGCATGCCTCTTAAGGTGCTCAGTCCCAAAAGAACTCTTACATGTTAAAAGTCTCATACAATATTTGAACTGTGCCATTTCTTCTTCCTCACCCCTAACATTTTTTTGTTTTATTATATTAAAATGAGTCCAAACTATAGAAGTCCTAGTTTTTTGTTTATTAGAAGTTTGGGTTGAGACAACTAGAGAAACCAAAGTTTCAGTAGCCTCATACCTCTGTGTAATATTTTCATTTTATAAATTTAAATATGTTTCATTAGTATTTGTCATTTTTAAAATTTTTATTAATCAGAATAGTTATTTAGAGACTAGATGACTGATTTTAAAATTTTCTATTTTTGGTCTAGATAGAGAAACTAGACAGAGAGAGAGTAAAAAAAACTTAAAATAAATTACCAGGTAAAACCAGTGAGGTCGATCACGTGCATGGTGCACCATAGTCAAGCTCAAATTTCAAAACTCAATTTGAGATTCCCGAAAATACAAGCCGAATGGCAAAATCCTGAGTCTCGAGAGAGAGATCGCAAGATTTTTGAGAGAGAAAATATGAGATCTGAGAGGAAAAATATTTATGAAAAACATAAATGTTATAGAGAGGGGGGTGGAATTTATAGATTAAAAATATATATTTTTTTAAAATAAGTCATTTTTTTTATTTTTTTTAAATTTTTTAGGGGGCGGAATCATGAGGGCCATTAGATTCTGCCCCTAGCCGTTGGAGGCGAGATCCAACGGCTGAAATTTAAAAATTTTTTTGCCCTTTGGGGGGGGGGATGGGGGGAATTGGGTCGGCTCGGGGTACTGCGGGTCGGGTCCAATCAGACCCGACCCGTGGTCTTTTTTGCTGGAGGGGCGAAGCGAGGGGGACACGGGACGAACCCGTGTTGGTGTGCCGTGCCACGGACACCTAACCATGCTGGTTCAGGCACGGCACGACACGGGTCAGGCATGGCACGACACAATCCGTGCCTTACCCGGGCACACATGGGCCAGGGCACGATATTTTTTTTTGCTGGGCCGGCTCAGGCACGATTGAACCGTGCCGTGCCTCGTGCCGGGCCGGACCGTGCCGGCCCAATTGACACCTTTAGCTGCATCAGCTGCAACGGCAGCACCTGCAGCATAAGCTATAGCAGCTACAACAGCAGCTGTAGTGGTAGCAGTGGTGGCGGCAAGGGCAGCAGCAGCAACATCGGTAGCTATGGTAGCATCAATGGCAGTAGCAGCAGCGGCAGTTGAAGCAGCGGCAGTAGCAGCGACAACACCGCTAGCAACATAAGTAGTAGTGGCAACAAAAGCAGTGGCTGTGGTATTGGCAGTGGCCACGGCAGCGGCATCAGCAGCAGGAGTGGCAAAGGTAGAGAGAGTAGTAGCAACGGCAACAAATGCGGTATATACATACGTATATAGTCAGTATATGCGTACATATAAAACTACAGTATTTTATGTACATATATATTGAGTATATATGTACACATAATACTACAGTTTGTGTGTACATATACTGTAGTAATATATGTACGAGTGAAATGCTAGAATATATGTACATATTTACTACAGCAATATATATTTATCAAAAATAGTTTTATTTATTTATTTTGATTTGATTTGGTGGTTTAAATTTCATACAAATATGGTGCCACATTGTTTCCTATACGAATCTTGTATAAGCAAAGACATATTTCAACAAACATGAAGCACCGTGACTCGGACAGCATTTTCACAGCTGAAAGTTGGTGGTCAGAGGAGCAGTGTGAGAGGAAGCAACATCAATGCATTGATAGATTATACTTTATGCACAGTCTGTAGATACATTGATTAATAAGATGTAATATAATTTTATTATTTTTTTGTTTTAGTTATTTAAAATATTGTATTAGAATAAGTTATTGAATGATTTTTTTTATTTAAAATTTTCATTTATAGTTTCTGTTTTTATTAAATTTAATTTTAAAATATTTAATTATTTTTAAAAAATTTTGTTGAAAATGTATGACATTCAGCTGTAATTTTTGTTTGTTCATGTCTATAATAACTATTTATATATATATGTGAATATGTTTGTGTTTCTCCAACATTTTTGGGTAGAGTTTTAGCCTATTATAGGTATGTAAAAAGCTTTTATCATCAGTGGTAGCTGAGGCAAGCGGCGGCGGCAGTGCCGGTAGTGACGGCGGTAGCGGCAGTGCCAGAGGCGGCGGCAGTGCCGGTGCCGACGACAGTGGCGGCGAAAGCGGCGGCAATGGTAGCAGTGGCAGTGGCGGTAGCAGTAGCAGCAGAGGCGGCAGTGGCCATAGCAGTAGTTGTATTGGCAGCGACAGCGGCAATGGCATTAGTGGTAGGAGCGGTAGCGGGAGCAGCAACAACAGCACCAAAAGAGATATATACGTACGAATAAAGTCACTATATACATACATTTAATACTGTAGTATTTTATGTACGTATATATTGAGTTTATTTGTACTTAGTTTATATTTACACATAATACTACTATTTATATGTACATATACTATAGTAATATATATACGAGTGAAAAGCTAGTATATATTTTCATATATAATGCATGATTATATATGTATCTAAACATATCTTTTTTTTTTAATTTGACCGAGTTGTTTAATTTTCTTACGGATATGATACCACATTGTTCCTCATACAAAGCTTCTATAAGTGATTGGATTTTTAACTTAACATAACGTGACGTGACTCGGACAGCTTTGTCATAGTATAAAAATGATGATCGGAGGATTAGAGGGAGAGAAAGCAACGTTAATGAATGGATATATTATACATTATGTACTATCGGTAGATACATTGATATAAAAGATCAAATAAAAGTTTGTTATTTTTTTGTTTCAATTATGTAAAATATTGAATTTACATAAAGATTTTAAATGATTTATTTTTCTTTATTATAAATTATGTATAGTTTCAATTTTTATTCAATTTGATATAAAAATATTAAATTATTTAATTAAAAAATTTTAAAAATTTTTAAAATTTTTAAATTCTGAAATTATTTTTGAAAATATAATGGCTAGGCAATTTTTATAGACCAGCACTTACTCGGGAATCATCTGTCGTTATTTTTGTTTAGTGATGGAATATCTCATTTATCTATCTAATTTAGCTATGCAATTTTTCTTTTTTAGCATGGAATTTTTTCGTTGCTAACTTTTAAGCTAGGGACACGTCTATCACTATAATCAAGCAAGAAGCACTTTAGATAGGAGACTGATCCATCGGTAATCCATCGCTATATCCCGTTTAGCGAAGGAAATTACTCATTTAGCTAGGGAATTCTCCCTAGCTCTATATGGGATTTTTCTTGTAGTGCAAGTGGAGGAAACCTTTCAAAGCAAAATTAATATGGCACACTTTGAGGAGTTTCCATTGACTTGAATGGTGTCAAGGACTTGGTCAATGAACAATCAAGTTTATCAAATTCACTACCAGAATATTTATTGAGATCGAGTCGTAGCATTCAGCATTTTCCGTCGTGAAGAAAGTGAAGTATCAGAAGCATTTCCAAAATCAAAGTCAGGAAGATCATCGTAATCATTTGCAGCCATTTGCTTTCTACCGGCATAACCTAATGAAAGTAAGGCAGCCATATGAACATGAGGAGCTACTCCAATGGTTTTCCTGCCAATTGTTGAAATAGTTTCGACTTGTCATAGTCTTGCAAATGCAGGGAGTGAGGATGAATCATAAATTGAAGAAATTTGGGATTGTTCTGTCATTGAGAAAGAATTGGTGAGCCAAAGATAGTCTATCGTAAAAAAAGGCTGTTGATCATAATGAGGTTGACTCATCTGGATATTCATGGAATTGATGTCAGTGTTTCCACTAGCACCATGAAGGGATTAATCAGCCATTTTGCCTATTGTTTGAGAAGCATCAAGAGAGTTGCGAGGTTTGTCACTTAAAGAGGCAATCTAGCTCTCATATGCTTTAAGAATTTGGGGTGATTATCATTGATAATCATGCCCTTAAAAAATCCATGCTTAGCAAGTATGGTGATTATGGTATGGCTTCGAGGGTAGACATAAAAATCAATACTCTATGAAAGTTGTGCAAAACCAACCCTCTCATCTTTCTTGTACCCTCTTGCAGCCTCTTTCATGCTTGCCGGTTCAAAGTTCGACTTTGTTCTAAATCTCTCATTAACATCCTAACATGTCAGGAATGATAGAGACATTCTAATTCAACGATCAAAGAATGCATATCATGTTTTCGTGTAAGCAAATAATGAGCAATAAAATGTAACTCACCATGACCATGGTACACAAACTCATGATGAATGATAGGGTTCGAAGAAGTAAAATAACTAGACATTAAAAAATGATATAGTTTCATTTTGCTGAGTAAGGGTAGAAAGTGTTACCTCAAATCAAATGCTCCTACATATAAGATAAGCGATGAAGAGTAAGCATTAAACAATAAATATATAAACAACGTTAAGAGCTAGCACACTTTCCAGTTATTTGAAATCTATTAAACATTAAAAAGAATAATCATTAAAAAAACATCACACTTTTATAAATATACAAGTGTTTAGATATAATGTTGTGTTTAAAATATTTTTATAAATGTTACATATATATAATTATATATTTCTAACACTTTTATAAATATTATATAGTATATATATCACATTTATATAAACATTATAAATATTTTATATTTATATTAAAATTTATATGTTATATAAATGTTTACAAAAATGTATAAATATTTTATATGTTATATAAAAAATATATATAAATGGATAGTTTTATGTAAATGGTGCGAAATATTTATAAACATTTATACATATGTATAAATATTTATATATAATAATATATGCTTATATAAACATATCAATGTTTATATATAATGTAATATGTTTATATATATTAAAGTATAGACATTTATATATAATGTCATATGATTATATAAATGTATAAAAGTTTATAAATAATGATATCTATCTATAATATTTTTGGAGACAAAAAAATAGAACCCATAAACATTGATTTTGTTTTTTAAGTTACAGAAGCAAAAAACATTAAGCATACTTTATTTATTAAGTAATAAAAGCAGAAAACATTAAACATAATTTTTTTATTAAGTTACAGAAGCAGAAAACATTAAGCATAAATTTTTTTTATTAACTTACAAATGAAAAAAACAAAATGTACATTTTATATTTAAAATCTATAAAATCCTAATTTTTTAAACAGTTAAAGAACAAAGTTTACACTACCCATTTTCTGTTTCATTAATGGCTGAGAGTTAACATCATATAAGTGATGTGAAAATAGAAGAAAGAAGAAGAAAATTGGAGGAAAAAAAAAATAAAAACCTAATATTCTATATAATCCAAACTTTTCCATTGGTAATGAAATTGAGAGAGACATAGAAATGTATATAGTATTTTGAAGAAGAAGATCAATGATAATATTACTTGGTAACAAGAAGAGTCTGAATTTGCTGGTTGCTCATATAGTCTAGTTTAGCTTCTCCTCTCTTTCTTTTCGAAAGATAGAAAAAATGTTTGTGATTGAATATTCATGAGCATTTTTTTTCACGGAATTAAGTGATTGAATATAAAAAAAGAGACAAAAATATACAAGTAAACTAAAATTATAAAAATTAAATAATTTAAATAAAAAAAATGAAATAGATTTTTTTAACCATAAATGATATTATTTCATAAATAAATAAATTAATAATATATAATAATAAAGTATTTGATTTATATATATATATCTAATGGTTATAAATTTTTAAGAATTCAATTTAATTTTTATAATATAATATGAAATAATTAAAAAAAATAAAATTTCATATTATTTGATATAATTTATAATTTATATAATTTTAAAAATTATTTAAAGCTTAGAAGATCAATAAAAAAATGTAATATTTATTATTTTAATAAAAAGTAGAATATTATAAGTTAATAGTAAAGATCTTACTCAATTGTTTAATTCTTATAAATTTGAGTAGGGACAAAAAAAATTGAATTAAAATCAACTTAGGGTCAGTTAGGTAGTACTTTTTAAAAGTGTTGATAAGCAAAAAAATAATTTAAGTATTTTAAGAACAACAAAATTTAATTAGTAATATTTTAAATAATTCTTTTTCCAACCCTAAAAAAACTATTGAAGTGTTCTTTTAATAACCACGATGAGATATTTATTTTTTAAATCATCAAAATTTTTTTGATGTAATTAAAAGATCTATGTATTTATCTTTAAATATCAATTTATTTTCTTTAAGATTTAAAAAAATTTTGAATTTTTTTCCTAAATTTTTAAATGTTTTTGTAAATATTTTTTTAAAATGTTACTATAATCATTAAAATATGTTTTTTTATTTTAACTAAAATAAATATTTATCTATTTATTCATTAATTCAAATATTTTTATAATTTTTCTTATTTAATCATATAATTATATAATTTACCTTTTTAGTAGTAGTACTTTTTTTATATGTTCATTAATTAATAAAAATATCTTACAAAAAGTTTATAATTATATAATTAATTATTTAATGTTTTTTTAAAAAATATATTTAATTATCATAATTAAATATTTCTGAAAAATTATTTGTATACTTTTTAAAATATTTTATTTAATTATTATTAATTTAACTTTTTATTTGTATTTATATAATTTTGAAATTATTTTTTTATAATATCATTTTTTAATAATTATATGAGGTGAATGTGTCTTTCAAGAAATGCTCATCCATAGGTCATGGGATACATTTTAATATATAAAATTACATAAAAAATTAAAATAAATAATATAAAAAAATTAAAATAATTAAAGATTAGCGATGGAAATTATTCCCAACATAAAAGCTAGCGAAAAATATCTAGCTAAATGCATATATTTTGTAAAGATTATCATTTAAGGTATAATCACTTGCAAAAAAATATAAAAGAGAAAAGAATATTCATATAATGATAATGTCTCGATCTAATTAGCTATAAATAATTTGTCGCTAATTTCGTCGCTAAATTTCCCACATTTAATTGTGGGGAAATCAATGAAAAATTAGTGACGGATTATGTCACGATCTAATTAGCTAGGGAAATCCATCGCTAATTCCGTTGCTAATTCCATTGCTATATTTCCCGCTTTTCAATGCAAGGAAATATAGAAAAAAAATTTGCTGCGGATAATCTCTTATTCTAATTAGCTAGAGAAATTACGAAGCTAAATTTCACTATATAAATTGACATTTTTTCGTAGTGGACAAAATGATTGACAGATTGAAAGACATATTGATAGATAGTTTGATAGAAAGATAGATGGATAGATCGATTGATAGATAGATCAATGTATAGACATATAAATTGACATATAAATAGACAGATAGATAGACAAATAGATAAAGAAATAGATAGACAAATGATAGAGAGATTTTAAATAATAGATAGATAGATAGACATATAGTTAGTTAGTTAGTAAGATATTTAGGTAGATAGATAAATATAATGATTGATAGATAGGTAGATAGATAAATAGTAATATAGATAGATAAATAGATAGAAAATAGAAAGATAGATAGAAAGATAGGTAGACATATAGTTAGACAGATAGTTAGATAAATAAATAAATAAGTAGATATATATATATACAGATATATAAACAAATAGATCGATAGACAAATCAAAAAAGTGAAATAGAAAGATAGATAGGTAGAAAGATAGACAGACAAACAAATAGGCATATAGGCTGCCAGCGAGATTGGTAGACAGTCATGTAGGTAGATAGATAGACAGACAAACAAAGGGATTGATAGATAGACTGATAGACAAACAAACAAATAGAAAGACATATATAGACAAGAAAGACAAATAGGCATATAAACTGACAATTTAATAGACAAATTGATAAATAGATTTATAGACATAAAGATAGATAAATAGATAGATAGATTGATTGATAAACATAATGATAGACAGATTGATAGACATTATGATAGAGAGATTTATAGATAGATTGATAAACAGATTGAAGATAGGTTGATAGATAGATTAATAAATAGATGGATAGATAGATAGATAGACAGATAGATAAACAGATAGATAGCTAGATAGATAGACAAATAGATAGACAAATAGATAGACATATTATTAGACATATAGACAAATAGATAGTTAGATAAAGAGATATAAAGATATATAGATAGGTAAATAGATAAATAGAAAGATATGTCGATAAAGAAATAGATAGATAGACAGATAAATATATAGATGGACAGATAGAGAGACAGATAGATAGACAAGTATATACATAGATAGATAGGCAGATAGATAGATTGATAAATAGATAAATAGTGTGACATACAAATAATTAAAAAGATATATAAATAGATAGAAATAAAGATATACAGATAAAGAGACATATAGATAGATAGATAGAAAAATAAATAGATATACAGACAGACTGGCAGATAGATAGATATATAGGTAGATAGAGAGATAGACATATTGATAAATGGATTGAAAGTTAGTTTGATAGATAGATTGATAGACTGATTTATTGATAAATTGATAAATAAATTGATAGAAATTAGATAGACAAATTGATAGACTATTAGAAAGACAAATTGATAGATAGATAAATATATAGATAGATAGATAGATAAATATATAAATATATAGTTAGATATATAGATATATAAAGAGATAGATAGATAGATATATAGATTGATAGATAGTCAGATAATTAGATAGAAAGATAGGAATAATAATAGATCGATAGATTTAAAATTAGATAGACATATATATAGATAGATAGATAGATAAAAAAAATAAATAGATAGATAAAAATAAAAATAGATAGATAGAAAGTTAGACATAAAGATATTCAAATAGTTATACAAATAAATTAATAGAAAGATATATGGAAAGAAAGATAGATAGATAATTGACATATAGATAGACATATAGAAGGATAGAGAGATAGATAGATAGACAGATAGACAGATATATAGATAGATAGACAAATAAATAGATAGACAAAAATATAGACTGATAAATAGACAGATAAACAGACAGACATATAGATAGATAGAATGATATACATATAGATACACATATAAATAGAAAGATAGATAGACATATAGATATACATATAGATAGACAGATAGATAGACACATAGATACACACCTAGATAGACAGAGAGATTGATAAATAGATAGAAAACTAGATTGACAAATAAATATATTTAAAAATAGATAGATAGATAGACACATAGATAGATAGACAAATAGTTTGATCGACAAATAGATGGAATAATAGATTGACAGATAGATAGACAAATAGATATACAAATAGAAAGAAAGAAAGATAGATAAAAAATAGATAGATAGACAAGTATATAGGCAGATAGATATATATAGTTAGAAACATAGAAAGACAAATAGATAGATAGGAAAATAGACACAAATATTAAGATGGATAGATAGATAATTAGATAGACAAACAGATAGATTGGCATGCAGTAAATTAGTTATTTACTAGCTGATATTTAGATAGGCAGATAGATAGACAAATAGTTAGATAGACAAAAAGACAAATAGATAGATAGACAAACACAAATAGTGGCCAAATAGATAGATAATCAGATAGACAGACAGATAGATGCACATGCAATTAGGTCGGCAGACAATTAGGCATGGAGGCAAGATAGATAGATAGGTAGACAAAATATAGGCAGATAGATAGACAAACAAACAAACAGAGAGATAGACAAACATATAGATAGATAGATAGAAAAACAGATAAATAGATAGATAGTTTGATACACAAATTTATAGACACATAGATAAATAGATTATTAGATAGATAGATAGATAGATAAAAAGATATAAAGATAGATAGATAGATAAACATATAGATAGATATGTTGATAGACATACAAATGGATAAATAGATAATAAAATAAAATGATAGAATGATTAATGACATATTGATAGAAAGTTTGACAGACACATTAATAGACAGATTGATAGATATATAGATAGACTAATAGATAGACTTATTGATAGACAGATAGATAGACAGATTGCTAGACAAATTGAAAGAAAGATAGATAAACAGATTGATAGATAGATTGATAGACAGATTAATAGAGATAGAAATATATAGACAAGTTGATAGAATGATAGATAGAAAGATAGATTAACAAATAGATAGATAGATAGATCGATAGATTTTTATACAAATAGACATACAGACAGACAGATAGATAGATAGACAGACAGACACACAAAATAATTGAAAGAAAGAAAGATAGATAGATAAATACATAAAAAGATTGATAGTTAGATTGATCGATAGATAGATATATAGACAGAAAGATAGACTAAAAGAAAGATAGATTAAAAGATTTATAGACAAATTCATAGATAGACTAATAGACACATTGAATTATAGATTGATAGAAGATCGATAGATAAATTATAGACAAATAAATAGACAAATAGATAAACTGTTTGATAGATAGATTGATAGACTAATTAAAAGATATATAGATAGACATATTTATAGCGTAATAGATATACAAAAAATAGATAGACAAATAAATAATTTAATTGACAGATTATTCAACAAATAGATAGATAGATAGATAGTTAAATAGATAGAAAAATAGAAAGATCGATAGATATAAAGAAATATAGATAGATAGATATATAGATAGATAGATAGAAAGGTAGATAGATAGGGAGATAGATTGATAGAGAGAAATAGATAGTTAGATAAAAAATAGGTAGATAGATAGATAGATAGATAGAAAGACAGAAAGATAGAAAGATAGAAAGACAGACAGATATATAGATAGATAGATAGATAGACAGATAGTTAGAAATATAGATAGATAAAGAGATAGATTGATAAAAAAATAAATAGATAGATATAACGAAAAATAAAAAATAAACATATAGATAGAAAGATAGGCTGGCAGGTAGACAGATTGACAAATAGATAGATAGATAAATAGATATATAGATAGATAGTCAGATAAATACATAGATAGCTAGACAAATAGATAGACAGATAGATCGTAATAGATATAGACAAATAAAAGGATAGATAGTTATATAGATAGATTGATAGATAGATAGATAGATATATAGACAGACAGATAAATAGATAAAACTTAGGGAGATAGACATAAAGATTGATTGATTAATAAATATACAGATATATAGAGAGATAGATAGATAGATAGACAACTAGATAGATAGTTATAAAGATAGATATTAAGACTGATTGATAGATAGTTATAAAGATAGATATTAAGATAGACAGATAGATAGATAGATAATTTGATAATCATATAGAAAGACAAATATGTAGATAGACAGATAGATAAATAGTGAGATAGAGAGACATGTAGATAGACATACAGATAGAAAGATAGATAGACAAACAAGCAACCTGGTTGGAATGTTGACAGTCAGGTAGGTAGAAAGATAGACAAATAGAGAGATAGATAGATAAAGAGATAGATAAATAAAAAGGCAAACAAACAAAAATACAAAGAGACAAATTGATAGAAAGACAAATAAATAGATAAATAGTTTGATAGACTAATAGAGAAATATTTATACACATAAATATAGATAGATTGATATAGAAATAGATAGATTGATAGATAAACAGATAAATAGCCAAATAAATATACAGACAAATTGATAGATAGATAGATAGACAGATAGATTGATTGATAGATAGACAGATAGATAGACAGATAGATAGAAAGATAGATAGACATATTGTTAGACATAATGATTGAAAGATAGATTGATTGATATACATATTGATAAAAAGATTGATAAATAGATTGATAGATAAATTATTAGATATATTGATAGACATTTAGATAGTTAGATAGATAGATAAGATAAATATAAACATAGAAAAATAGATAAACAGATAGTTTGATAGTTTGATTGATAGATTATTAGACATATAGATTATAGATAGATAATTAGTTGGATACATAAACAGTTAGATCGGTAGATAGGTAAATAGATAGATAGATAGATAGATAGATAGATATATTAAAATGTAGATAGAAAGATTGAAAGATAGATATAAAAAAAGATGGATAGATAGATATATAGATAGATAGATATATAGACAAGAAGATAGATAGATTGATCGATTGATCATTAGACAGATAAATAGATAGAAAAATAAAATATAGATATACAGCTAGATACAAAGATAGATTAATTAATAGATAGATAGACACAAATATAAATAACTAGATAGATAGATTGATATACAAAAAGATAGACAAGTAGATATATGTATAGATAGATTGAGAGATAGATAAACAAAAAGATACAAAGATAGATATATAAATAGATAAACAAGTAGATAGACAGATATATCGATAAATAGATATATAGATAGACAGAAATATAGATAAACTAATAAAAAGAACAATATATAGATAGACAGGCAAATAGACAGGCAGATATACACACAAATTGATAGCTAGATAGGTAGGTAGCTAGGTTGGAAGATAGTTAGGCAGGTAGGCATATAGACAGACAAAATGTAGATATATAGATAGATAGATAAATAGATAGAAAGTCAAATAAACATATAAAAAGATAGATAGACAAACAATAGAAAGACAAATAAATATCTATATAGATAGTTTATAGACAAATTGATAGACAGACTTATATAAAGAAAGATATATTGATTGATTGATAGAAAAAAGATAGATAGGCAGCTTGATAGATAGATTGATAGACAGATTGATAGACATATGTATTCATAGATTGAAAGATAGATTGATAGACATCTTGTTAGATCATTTGATATACAAATTGATAAATAGATGGATATATAGAAAGATAGATAGATAGTAGATTTATTGATTGATTGATAAGCAAAGAGATAGACAAATATATAGACATATGGATAGACTAATAGTTAGACAGATTATTAGACAAATAGATAGACAAATAGATAGAGAGACAGATATCAAGAAAGATAGATAGATATACAAATAGAATGATAGAGTGATAAGTAGATAGATAAATAGAAATATAGATAGATAAATAGATAGATAGATAAACAAATAGATAGACAGATAATAATATAAATAGTAAAATAAATAGTTAGAAAAACAAATAGAAAAGTAGATAAACAGATAAATAGATAGATAGATATACATTTAGTTAGATAGATAGATAAATAGATAAACAAATATATAGATAGTTGGATAGAAAGCCAAATAGATAGATAGGTAGATAGATAGACATACATATAGACAAATAAATAGATAGATAGATAGATAGAAAGACAGACAGATAGACAGGTAGATAGATAGATAAATAGATAGATAGATAGATAGATAGACAAATAGATATATATATATATATATATATATATATATAGGTATAAAGATAAATATAAAGATGGATAGATAGACAGATAGATAGATACATAGATAGACTGATAGATTGATAGATTGATAGACACATATATAGACATATAGATTAACAAATAGATATACAAGTAGATAGATAGATAGACAGATAGATAGATAGACAAATAGATATATAGATACATAGATAGATATACATACAAAAAGATAGAAAGAAATATAAACAGATAAAAAGATAGATATACAGATAGATAGATATATAGATAGATAGAGAGATAGAAAGTTAGACAAATAGATAGAAAGACATATTAATAGATAGATTGATAGACATACTGATAGATGGATTGAAAGATAGTTTGATTGATAGATTGATAGAAAGATTAATAGACAATGGATAGACAAAATGATAGGCAATTAGATAAGCAGATTGATAGATGGATAGATGGACAGATAAATAAATATATAGATAGATATAATGGGATATCGAGAGATAGATAGATAGATAGATATAAGATAGATAGATAGTCAGATTATTAGATAGATAGATAGATAAAAATATAATAAGATAGATTGATTTATAAATAGATAGACAAATAGATAGAAATCTATATATATAGATAGATAGTAGATGAATAGATAGATAGATATATAGATAAGAAATAGATAAATAGATTAAAAAAATAGATAAGTAGATAAATAGATGGATAGATAGAGTGACATAAAGATAGTCAGATAGTAAGATAAATAGATAGATAGATAGATATATAGATAGATATATAGATAGATAGATAGAAAGATAGATAGATATACAAAAAGATAGAATGATAAATAGACAGATATATAGATAGATAAATAGGTATATGTATATAGACATATAGATATACTGAAAGATAGAATGATGGATAGAGATAGAGATAGATAGATAGATAAACTGATAGTTGACACATAGATTGACACATTGATAGACAGAGAGATTGACATATATATAAATAAGTAGATTAACATATAAATAGATAGAAAGAAAGATAGTGACATAGATCGATAGATAGATAGATAGATAGATTGATTAAAAGATAAATAGATTTATAGATATATAATAGATAAATAGATAGATAAGTAAATAGGTAGATATATAAATTATTACATAGATATATAGATAGACAGATAGATAGATAGATAGTTAGAGGGAAAATAGACAAACATACAGATAGACAAATTGACACACAAATAGATAGAAAGATAGATAGTTAATTAGATTGACAGAGACATAGATAGTGAGCAGTTAGGTAGGTAGTATATTACATTTGTAGGTAGATAAAAGATTGACAGACAAACAAATAGGCAGATAGAAAAACAAACAAATAGGCAGATAGAAAAACAAACAAATAAAGAGATAGACAAACAGATAGATAGATAGGTAAATAGTCATAAAGATAGATAGCTAGTTAATACATAGATTAATAGACACATATAGATAGATTGATAGAAAAATAGATAAAGACATATAGATATATATATATATATATTGATAGTTAGACAAATAGATAGACAGATTGATAGATAGAATTAAAAATATTGATAAAATAGTGATAGACAAATTGATATAGAGATTAATAGATAGAATGATAGATAGATAAATAAATAGATAGATAGATAGATAATTATTTAGATAAATAGATAGATAGATAGATATATATATATAGTTAGATTGATGGATAAATAGATAGATAAATAGATAAATTTACATATTATTATATTGAAACTTAGATAGATATATAAATAGATAGATAGGTAGGTAGATAGACAGACAGACAGATAGATAGATATATATATATATATTTAGACAGATAGATAGACATATAGATAGATTTTGAGATAGATTCATAGATACACCGATAAAAATATAGACAGATAGACAAATAGATAGATATATAGATAGGTAGACAGATAGATATACATATAGATAGATAGATATATAGACAAATAGATAGATAGATAGATAGATAGATATATATATATATATATAGATCGATAGAAAAATAGAAAGATAGATAGATAAATAGATAGACAGATAAAAGATAGATAGATTGACAAGAAGATAGGCATATTAATAGATTGATAGATAGATATATAGATAGACAGATAGATAGACATACAGTTTGACAGATAGAAAGACAGGCATATAGATATACAAATAGACACATAATAGATATATAATAGATAGATAGTTAGTTAGTTATATAGGCAGACAAACAAATAAGCATGCATATAGAAAGATATTCAGACAAAAATTAGCAGATAGATAGACTTACAAACTAAGAGAAAAACAAATAGACAGATAGATATACCGATAGAGAGAAAGAAAGATTATTTTATACATAGATTTATAGACATATAGATAGATAGATTGATATAAAGTTAGATAGACAAATAGATAGATAGACAGACATATAGAAAGATATATAGATAGATAGACAGATAGATAGATATATTTATAGATATACAAATACATAAAAAGATTGATAGATAGAATGATAAAAAGATTGATTGACATATTGATAGATAGATAGATAGATTGATTCATAAATAGATATATAAATAGATAGATAGATAAATATATAGAAAGATATATAGATAGATGAATAGATAGATAGATAGATAGATAGACAAGAATATAGAGAGAGAGAGAGAGATAGATAGATATATAGATAGATAGATAAATACATAGATAGATAGATAGATAGACAGACGGATAGATAGACAGAAAGATTGACAAATAGATAGATAGAAATATAAATAGACAGAAAGATAGATATATAGATAGATACACAAATAGATAGATAGACAAAATGACATATAAACAAACAAAGAGATATAAAAACTGATAGTTATACAGACAGACAAATTGATAAATAGATTGATACACATAAAGATAGATAGATAAATAAATTGATAATTTGATAAATAGATTTATAGACAGATAGTTAGACAAATAAATAAAAATATAGATGGATGGATTAATAGAAAGATAGATGGATTAAAAGAAAGATTGATAGACAGATTGATATTTAGATTGAAAAAAGATTGATAGTAAAACAGATAGATTGATAGATATAAAGACAGACATACAGATAGATAGATAGATTGATAGATTATCAAATTGATATATATATATATCAATAGATAGACAAATACATAGACACTTAGATAGATAGATAGAAAGACATATAGATAGATAAATAAATAGATAGATAAAAATATAGACATATAGATAAACCAAAAGATAGACAGATAAATAGACACACACACACACACATATATATATATATATAGATAAATAGTTAGATATACAGATTGACAAATAGATAGATAGATATATATATATATACACACACATATACATTCAGATATATAGACAGATTGATTGCCAAATAGATAGTTAAAAATAGATAAATAGATAGATAAATATATAGATAGATAAATAAATAGATAGTCATATAGATAGACAGCAAGATAAACAAATAGATAGATAGATACATAAGACTGATCGATAGACATATAAATAGATAGATAGATGGATAAATAGAGAGGTAGATAGACACATGAATAGATAGATAGATAGATACACAGACAGAAAGACTAATAAAAAGACAGATTGACATACAAATAGATTAATAGATAGATAGACAAATAGATAGGCATACAAATAGACATGCAGAAAAGTTAGGTTGATTGATAGACAGATAGATATAAAGATACATCGATAGATAGATAGACAGATGTATATATAGATTGATAGATCGATTGATAGACAACTTGATAGAAGGCATATGATAGATAGATAGATAAATATATATATTGATATAAAGATAGATAGATATAGATACTGAAAGATAGATAGATAGACAGATAGACACATAGATAGAGACAAATAGCACTACAAGAAAAGCCCAAATAGCTAGTGAAAATTCTCTAGCTATATGGGATTTTTTTGTCGCTAAAACAGAATAACGACGAAATAATGATGAAAATTATACCAAGCTAAAAAGTTTTACACAAAATATTAACGAGAAAATATAATTTCCTAGCTAATTTTCTAACGACAGAATTCCTTAGCTAATCTTTTTTTCCTTGCTAATTTTATTGTAATTAAGAATAGTAATTAATATTTTCGATTGAATATATACAAATAATTCTATATCTAAATTAATGATGAAAAATTATCTAGCTATTTTTATTTTAACGTTATTTTTACAATTTTTTTTACAAAAAATTTTATTACATATTTTTAAATTTTTATATTAAATTAAATAAAAACATATACTATAAACAATTTTTTATGATTAACAAAAAGCAAAAGTAGTTCAAAATTTTTTTTGATACAATTGTTACATAGTTAAATCAAAAACATAACATAGGTATATAGTCATTTAAAACTAAATCATCATCCTCATAATTAATGATTCAATTATGCTAGGCTCTCCTATGTGGTTTCTCTACCAGAACCCTATTTGCTATCTGTCTCTTTAAGGCCACTAACTGTGACTCCATATAGGACATCTGCTATTGTATTACATTTGGTACTACTCAGAAAAATTATTTTGAACTTCCACAACAACATATTTATCAACAATGAAATCATGAAAAAAAGCCAAATATTATAAACGAATGACAGTCACACTCTAAACACAAAACAAAAGCAAACACATGTGAATGAAAATATTACTTAATTTCTAGATGTGTTGGTTGACCAAATACAGCAGCTAAAGCATCTACAACAAGTTTATCTCCCAATTTCCAAGCACTTACCAATTCCTTTTCATTCTTTTCAGGGGCTGCATATACAAAATTGATCTTATTATCGAGCATGTTCTAGTACTTGATCAATGCTTCCTCTACAAATGCAGATAGAGGCTTAGATTTTTACCGAGAAGATGATGAAGTAAATTTATGAAAAAATAATCAAGAGAGAAAACTTATCAAACAAAATAATAAACCATAAAAATAATTAAATAATATAGTGTAGCCAGAAGAAGTAATTAGAAATAAATACAAAAACGAGAACTAGCATTCAATGAGAAATTAAATCATGTAGTTTTTCTCAGGAGATGGGTTCCCAGGTTTGATCCACATCATATTCTTCCCTTCAATATTAAGGATCAAGACACTCACCAGAGCCTCTAAACGTATAACACCAACCTCATTAGCTAACTCATGTTATTATTCTGAGACACCACACTTATCTGTCTTATTTTCCCTAATAAAGATGCATATTTTTTTTACCTTATCCAACAACTCAAACCAAGCAAAATGAGATGATGCCATCAATTGAATAAATACAAAAAATGATACACAAACTGATTATCAACTTATTTTTTTTAAACAAGCTTACTAACACATGGAAATAATAGACACTTGATGTGAGGTGATAACAAAGGGAAGCAGTAAATCCAAATGAGAATCAGCTGAACAAAGAACTGGACCAAAATGGAAGAAAAAGAAGGGAGCTTAGCCTGCCCATCATGCACCCTTGTTGTTGTAGTTGAGCAACATCACCAATATCAAAATGGTCACGTTAATAAACAAACAAATACCAGCAACATGCACCACAACTAGAAGGTGGGCTATAGTAATTTGTGTTGGCTCATAGTAAAAGAAGTAACCTGACATTCTTTTGGTCTCATCTGGCTCTCCTCTTCTTGGTGCAGGCTCAAACTACATCAATTTTGAGGGCACCCTTCTAGATTTTGTAATTTCTAACACATATATATCCATACATTTAATATCAAGTTAACAATTAAAAAAATAATAAACACTCGATAATCAAAATGTCATACAACTAAAATTCTTATATAATAGACAAAAATAATTAGTACAGCTCAAATTGAGTAATCTCATCAAAAGTATCCAAAATAAAAAAAAATCAACAAAATAGTATATTCTCTCAACACATGTTCATATATAAATCTCTATCTCCTTAAATGTCATTATATTTTACATTTTTCAAAAGACTAAATCAACTCTCTTATAAATAAAAATTATGATGGATTTACTATCAAAACTAAGAGGAGCTAGAATAAAGTGAAAGTGAGAAACAAGCACAAAATATTCATCAACCTCGAAATAGATCTCAATCTTTCATAGATTTTTCACTTATCTAAGTATATTAAATACAACATTATATAAATTTATTATAAAAATTTATTAAACTAATTATACAGATAATATATGTAATATAAAATTAGATAATTACAAGATATTTGAACTTTTTAATGATACTCACATATCTAATAGATTCAAAATTATATCTTTGGTGAAATAGAGTTAATTTTTTATGAGCATATGTTATCTTTATTCCAAAAAAATATACAAATATACAAAAGTATTACATTTCAACTTTCATAGAAATGAAATATTAATAAGATTCAAATGTAATAACTTTAAGGGAAAACAATTGCATAGAATGTATCAATCTATGCTCATGGAAAATAGATCAATAATATAAAGCTTTTCATAGGTAAAAACAAAACTTATCTTGTAAATAAAAATAATCAAGTAATTATTTTATATGAACCTCATTAGAATTATCATAAAAAATATTTATTCACAACAAATTATAATAAGAACATATAAGAGGTGATTAAAGAAAGAGGAAATCAAAATAAGATCATTTTAACTAATAGATAAAAAAATTAAAATAACAAAACTCATGTATCAATGTATAATACTTCACTAGCAAGAAAGTCATTAGTTGAACTTCATTCTCATCAAAATTACACTTGGTATTGAATAATTATAAAAACTAATCATAAGTATTAAAGCAAAAATAATTATCCAATACTTTTGAGTGATGATAAGTATATCATTTATTATGACTTGTCATTCTAAATGAGAAAGTATCTCAAACAAGAGTTTAATATGGCTTCTAATGAATAAAAAAAAATATTAATACACAAAACAAATAAATATGAATAAAAAAGTATTCCATCAAGTGGAAGTTAATACTAAAATGTATTTGTTTATTTTGGAAAATATTCAAAAGATAAGATCAAAAGAGTCAATTGAATTGACTATTTTTTAGTCATAATCAATAAAACAGTGAAAAAGCTGAGTATGTCAAGAGATCTTTCACTAAGGAGCTTAGCATATGTGAATTTAAATTTGCCAAAGATGAGTGGAAATCTCTTGATTTTGATAACTCTATTTCTTCAAATATTAGTGCGATGTTTAAAAAGGCGTCTGAAGTATAAAGGAATCACATAATAAAAAAATTCTTCAATCTCCCAAAACCTCAATTTAACTTCTTGCAAGGCGACTAAAGTGGGTAACTATTATATAAATCATGTAATATTGGAGTACTTGATCTTTAAAGATTGTTTCATTCAATGGGTTAGGGGTGAATCTTTCGTGAAGGGAGGGCAGATGAGAAGAAAAAGAAAAGATAAATTAATTTTCATTAATTTACGAAAACTAATATATACATACATACATATATATATTTATATATAAGTAAAAATAACATATATATGATTGAGAGAGTTCACATGTCAGGTGCTCTCCTACAATGTAACAAGAAAGACAATAAATAAATAAAATAAAATAGACACTAAATTAAATCTCAACTATCTTCCTTCATGATATTGCATACATGCATTGAATATCAAAATTAGAAGATATGAAAAAAACATACAATCCTCCAAGTGTATTTATGATGATGTTTACAATAATTTCACTAATACATATATTCACTAATAACATGTCTAATTGTCTAAATATCAAATTAAAATATAATCAACTATGAATTGATAAACATAACATCTCCAAAAAGTAACTAATATACTAAAACACACAGTAACTAATAACATAACTCTTGGCACTGAAGCTAGAATCAACAATATGCCCATATACTATATCTTAGAATTGTGTTCATATTAGTGTATGTTGGAAAATCTAATATGTAACTAAAAATACTCTGAGTGCAAATAATATTTGATCTGGTTTGTTGTGATTTACAATTGTTTTTTTATTTTATTTTATTTTTTTCTTGCATATGTATATGATCATTCAACCTATGAGATATCATAATTTGATTAGTCCCATATATAAGGGATTAGCTTGGACACATTTTGATATGTGATTTTTCAAATACTCTTCTTTTATTTTGCATTGTTTCTCAACATAGTATCAAAGCCAAAATTTTATAGAATACAAATTCATTAGTGAGTGGCTTGCATTTTGAATGTGCAGAAACATTTAATATTTTATTACAATATAACAAAAAATAATTTTTGAAAATATATGATAAAAAGTTGGACATATTTCTCAAATACTCTTCTTTTATTTTGCATTGTTTCACAACATGGTATTAATACAAAAATCTTATAGAATACAAATTTTTGAGTGTGTGGCTTGAATTTTGAATGGGCAAACACTTATAATATTTTATTACAATATAACAAAAATTTATTTTTGAAAGTATATGATAAAAAAGTTGGATATATTTCTCACTAAAATATAAAAATTTAGAATCTTGTTCAAATTTTAGTAAAGATCTCAACTAATTATCAACCTAAAATTTTTTATCATCAATTATTAGTTATATATACAAAAAAATATCCAAGTTGAAGTGCATCCAATTATAATTATAGTAAACATAAATTGTACATGTCTAATGCACCATTTTTTTGTAAATTATTTAACATATCTTCTTAAATAACTCATCTAGTACTCCAGTACTAGTTTTAAAGTTATATATTTTATAAAAATATTTATATTTGACTAGATTTTATTTCTCATTTAGTATTTTTTTTTATTTATCATATTAGAATTTGTTCAAATAATTTAAGTGTGCCTATTAATACTGAATATTTTGCTTACTTGAGGAAAGACACTAGAGAAGAAAGGTTTCTCTACATCATCTAAAAAATTTAGTTCATTATATAAAGATCATACTTAGTGCACAAGCCCTCTATTCTAGCATAAGGTCTGGGAGAAGTTCATATATCAATGTCTTACCATCAAAATTTAAAGAATACATATGATAAGTCTCGAATCCAATACCTTGGACAAAGATGCTTATATTTGAATAAAGACATGACCTCCAACAAATACATATAATAAATAAATTTCACAAATGATTAGTCATCTTAGTAATATTCTCATACAAATATTTTAAATTCAAAATTCTTATAAGATTCGGTGCATTAATATTTATGCAACTACATACAAAATTTAATTCATTACATGGATCAAATGTATTGTCTATAATATTTAATTAACTAAAATTTTGTTAAGTTTTACTAGGAAAGAACTATAAAACTCAAAAATACATAAGAAAAGAACGAATAGAGTAATTAAATTAAATATTAAAATATATATTAATCTAATGATGCATAGCATTTATTAGATAAAATATTATTAATTATTATGTCTTTATAAGTTTAAGCAATTGAGTTTATGAATTATAAAAAATATAATATATAATACACAAAATTCTCACTTAACACATTATTTATGAGATGTTAATAACTTAATTATCTTACCCATAAAAATCAAAGAGATTTCATCTATAGGTGTCAAATGGGCGAGGCGACCCTGTCCCGACCCAAAGCCCAGCACGACACGCTGTAGTGCTGTGCCCGAGCCTATGCCAGGCAGACCCTGGGTATGAGTCATGTCGTGTCGTGCCGAGGGTTTTTGGCCCACGTGACATGCCAGGCACTTGGGCACAACACAGATGATCATGCACCGAGCGATGCCTGACATGGAAATGACATGGTGATGGCCGACGGGGGACAGTGGCACAACCGCATAGTGCAAGAAACCCTAATTTTGTAAAAATTTGACCCACCTGACCCGAACCAACCAACCCAAACCAGGGCAATTTTTGGGCCGCAGGCCCATGCCATGATTGCCCTCCAAGAAACCGTGCCGTGCTTGGCACGGCACCCCAACCCAGTCGGGCCCAAAAATTTCATCTAATTAGTATAATATAAGAGACCTATAGCTTTTAAATAATGATATATATTTTTCATCTTAAAAAAATATTTTGTTATCCACAAAAACACACAACCACTATTGTATGATATAATTGTTGTTTTCTAATTTATATTAAACATGCTTAGTGATGAATTAGACATTTTAACAAAATAATTGGGTCAGTTTATTAGGTCCTGAGTCATGAGTGCCCAAAAACAACTCATGCCTAGGACCAAAGTAGCTATGCACATGCCACATTGTCATGGGTAACAAGTCACAATTGTTTGACGATGACCCTAGCACAAACAATGCTTGGGCAATGGTAATGGGTCACAAGTAGCACATTGGGCTAGCCCACACACAACCACAAATGACATATGGGGCCACTAAATGAGGCTCGGTAAAACCCAAGTGTTTCATGCCATACAAGATCATGCCATGTTGAACTAGTTAGAGACTCATACCCATGATAAAATGCTCATTAGACTGCCCTAAGGACTGTGGCAGTTCATCAAAAATCTAGACCTGTGATACAAGACCTGACATCCACAGTCAATGACAAATGGTGAAAACATATAGAATCTATGATTAATCAAAGGTACTATATTACACAATATATTTTTTTATTATTTATTTAATACATGAATACAAGAATACATAAAAATTATATTGGAGCATTCCTATTTACTATGATCATCCTCTTTCTCATAACTTAAGCACAAAACATGAATCCAAACAAAAATTAATCTAAAAAATTCTCATATAATGATTTATATCTAACCTGGAAATAATATAAGTGAAGGAAAAATCAACATATGCTTACCTTGCAATCCGAATCAGTTACCACAAACTATCCTAGTGGTAAAGTAGCTTTCCTTTGGCTCTTAGGGAAACACGACCTATTTATCAGAAAAACCTTTAGAGAATTATTAAAAGAAAATTTAAATATCAAAATTATAGTAAATAAAAGTAAATTCAACTAATAACTTTAGATAATGATATAAAAATATAATTTGATCAGATACATATGAAAAGAGATTCAATTTTCCTCAAAATGCTACAAATGGAAGGACCTAAGCAAACTGATAACAAGCTACAATGTCCCAACAGATAGAACTTCTTTCTTAATGTTTGGAGATGAATGAACCAAATTTCCAATCACACCTACCTACAACAACAAAAATAATTGGGCCAAATAAGAAAACAAAGGCCAAGATCAAAATTTCAGAATAGTGATAACTAACAAATTAATTGAGATGTCAATTTTTAAGTAAAGTAACTTACTTCACAATGTATATCATCATCTTCTGAGCACAACATTAAGATCATTGTGGGAAGAGCATTGCACTCGACAATTTGAAAAGTTAAAAAAATGCATTATTTTCTCCCGGCAAAGTAAATGATAAAAAATCAGCAATCACAATAAGGAACATTAGCTGATTCTTATTCTCATAATTCTTGAAAGCTAAGGTTCTTAGTGCCCCTTTAGATGCCCTTTAAACTTTAACGTCAAAGAAATCCATCAATTCAACTAGAGGGGGTATCCTAACATTCATCCTGAAAAATAACTCATTAATAGAAAGCATTGTGCACATTGCCAAAAGAAAATGTATTAAAAATAGAAACCTAATATGACTTTTGATGTTGCTATTCTCATGGGAAAGGTTGGTGATTGCATCAGTTGCCCATCTTAGGATGCTATTCACTACCTGAGAAGTAGATCCATCTCGATGTAGGTGGCAAAGTACCTGAGTCAATAATAAGCTGCTGATGTTCTGGCTGTTCCACAAAAAATGGTAAAAGTTCATGAGTGTAACATGTAAACACAGCACAAACAATAGTCAGTAATGGAATGTTGTTATAGCTTACAAATCAAATAACTAAATCCATATAATGTGTGAGACACTTCATTGTTCATGGATTTTGAACTCAAGAGTTACTCACAAATTTTATTGAACCCATTCTTAACTAATATTAACATATTAATATTACAGAAAAATAAACAATATATTAATGAATACTAATTATTATAATTTATAATCATATCTTTTGTGTTTTTTACTTATGTTATTATTTTTATGTTATTATTGATGGAAGCACCCAACATCTAGACAGCTTCAATTCATTGGCCCATATTATTATATGAAAGGATTGCTTGTAATTTTTTTACTATGTGTTTTTCATCAAGTTTTATGTTTGGCATAGAATTATGCATAGTATCAAAGCCAAAACTCTAAGGAAATCAAACCTTGAGTCATGTAATGGTTCAAAATCCTAAAAAATGAGAGAACATACATTGTGCCAACATAGGGCACATGGGCATACATGCTGTAGTAACGCCCCATATGCCTGCTATCACATACTGTGTGAGATGAGAATCTACTCCATAAAGAGGATGTTACCTGGTTATGCATGATAAGATAAGAGAGTTTGTGCATGGTAGTATGACACAACAGTAGGCACTTCAATTATATAATTTCACTACTAAAATTTACCGAATTATCGACCAATTTTTTGGTCGCTAATTTTGATTTTTTTGGTCGGAAACCTAATAACAAACATTTACCGTCCAAAATCATTGGTCTTAATTCTGCTCGTCACTAAATTTTTAACGATAAAAAATCAGTCGGTCGATAAATTACTGACCTTTTAACAATCTTCAACCGACAAACATTTACCGACTATATTCCTACAATTTTCTGACCAAATTAATTAGGTCAGTACATGGTCTCTAAATGGTCAGTAATTAATGACCATTTACAGACCATTCACCGAAAAATAATTACCGACTAAATTCTAACTATTTCTGACCACTTAGTCATTTATGGACTCAAAATGGTCGGTAATAACTGATCATTTTAAGGCCAATTACCGACAACCAATATCCGATGATATTCTGACCAATTTCTTACAAAAAACATTAGGTCGATAAATGGTCTCCAAATGGTTGGTAATTACCAACAATATATAGACCTATTTACCGACAAATAATTTTCGACTACATTCAACCATTTTCGAATATATTCCAATCATTTCTAACAAAAAGCATTAGGGTCAGTAAATGGTCACAAAATGTCGGTAATAATCAAAAAAATTGTGACCAAAAATTGACCAAAAATCTTTTAAAATCATTGGTAGGTAATCGATCTCCAAAAATATTACCGACCATTTCGTAATTATTTATCGACCATTAATATTAAAAATTTTGGTCGGTAATTACCAACCAAATTTTTTTTGTAGTTTTTCTGCAGTTGCTGTAGAAACTAGAACAAATAATTACATAAAAACTTCCAATTAACTTCCAGTTTGATGTAGTTGCTACAGAAACATATACAAATAAAACGACAAAAAAAATCCAATTAATTTCAGCAAACAACTATATATACTGCATATATATATTAAAAACATCAAGAGAAAATAAAAAAAATTAATGTAAAGTCAATGTTTAGGCATTGAAAAAGAATGCATACAATACACTCAATCATCCAACCTAGTATCATAATCGTTATGTTGCGACATTTCTAGTCCACACGGTGAGATGTCGGTACTAGGGTAGAGCTGTCTGCTACTGCTAGTCCTGATGTGGGTATGCAGGTGCTCCTGTAGGTGATGGAGTAGTTGTGGTAGATAGAGCAGTACACCAAACAATCTGTGGTAGATCATTAGGGTTGAACTGTAGTCCTCCACCCAAAAACATATTGGTAAGCTAGTCAAAATGCATACGTAACTCATCTCTATCATCCTCATAGTCAATCATGCATCACTCGGTATCGGCCCTGGCCCTGCACGGTTTATTCAAGCAAAGCTCGGCATGGTTTAGTTGGCACGGCTGGTTTTTGGTTGTGCCTGGTTAAGCCTGTAAGAGGCGGTATAAAAAAATTAAATTTTTTTTTATTTTTTTTATTTTTTGTTTAGAATATTTATGTATTTATAAAATATAAATTAGATCATAATTAAAAATATTTAAATTGTAAATTGTAAATATTTGAATAGGTATAAAGTTTATTTTTTTAATGTTATTTGTTTTAATTTAGTTTTAATTAGATTATAATTTATTATAATTTTATTTTAGAATTTTTAATAAAATTATTAAAAATAAACATAAAATAAACACAAAATTTATTTCAAAAAAATAACAAAGTCACACTCACAAAGCCAAGTGCCAAGTAGCCAAACTAAAGCAAATACAAAGTAAATAAAAATAAGTACAAAATATCGAAATTAAAAATCAGAATCAAGAATAACTTATAAGGAAAAGCATAACTGTAACAAAAGTGTTGTTGTCGGCATGTCGCAATCCTACAATCTTCAACCATCAAGCATCAATTAGCAACCTCATTAATCATCTATCTTCGTATGATTATCATTCTCAACCTCAATATCAATATCACTATCATATGGATTATCAATAGTAATCAACTCCTCCGCATTCACTGTTATCCGACTCCTAGTCCCAGCACGAACCTTAATGCTAAACCTCGAATCCTCCCAATCCTTCATGCATACTAAAGCCTCAACAGTATCATGACATAATCTTGATCTCCTATCCAAAATCACATTCACTACAAAAAAAAGTAGGCTCCAATACTACACTCGACATATGAGGAGTAAATAGATCTTGTGTCATCTTAGATAGCACAGAAAGTTGGGCTCATATGATTTCCACCACTATAATATATCAAGATTCTTAGTATCATAATGTGATAGGATTGAGCAGTAATTGGTATCTAAGTACCGAGACAGCTCGCTCCTATTCGATGGTCCACCCCGTCGTTTTCCCCTAGCTAACTAATTGGAAAATCGTCATCTTTGAATATGTTATAAATGTCCATACTCACAGCCTCACTACTACTACCACCATACCTAGTATCATAGTATGTGAAAAGATCAATCAACTTCTCATGAATGAACCCTTCAGGCGAGTATTCTAGGTTCATGCACGAGGAAATGAAAGTCAAAATGTTATATACCCCTTCCACCTTAACCCTAAGGTCCATGCGTGTAGCAAGATAATAAAGAGATGGAATGGTAGACCAGTACTTTAAGTACTTGGTTTCTATATCTGTAACCATATGGCTAAGTTTCGGGTCAGCTCGATACTTCTTAAACATGCGACTAATCTTGCATATGCACCTGAGTACAATACAAGTCATGAGAGTATAAACCAACGAACACATGTTCATCATGTCATAAAAAATCTTCAGGAATCATAAATTAAATTCATAAAACCCAGTTAGTGTCGTAACAAAAAAGTTCGTCACTCTTACTATTGACGTAGTCGGATATCATGTGTTTGTATCCAACACATGACTACAACATTAGGTACGTATAATTCCAATAGTGTCTCACATCCAATTGGAATTTCTTCTCTTAAGATTCACAGACAAACAGAGACTACCGAGCTCCAATTGTCTGTGATGTATATACAAATGTATTTTACTTAGTTTATGTTTTCCAAAGTAGGGAACTTCATCCCCACTTGTAGAATCATGTAAATCACGTGACACATGCATATGACATGGAAAATCTCTATTAATGGAGCCTTTCTAATATTCCTAACAAACATGTTAATCGCTACTCTATTATTAGATGCGTTATCGAATGTGATACTAAATTTTTTTTTGAATTTAATATTCTCTAAAGATAACACACACTCAAAAATGGCAGGCCCATCATGAGGATGGAGAATCTCGGAGAATCTTATAATTTTTTTATTCACAGTCCATTTAGAATCTACATAGTAAGTGGTGAGACATGCATAAGATGCATCATCGTGACTAGTCTAGATATTGGACATCATGGACACCACTCCACTATATACCATAAATTCATTAATTATTAATTATTTTTCTAACATATAATATTTTAGTATATCATTCCAAGATGTGGACCTAGAAAACCTATGATAAGCATGCTGAAAATATGCCTGCATGATGCTCACTATCCTTGGATCTTCCAAAAATCTGATCGGAAGATCCATCAATGTCATAAGTATGGTCATGCCTTCCCAACCCAACTCACTATGGTATATGAAGATGGTAAACTTTAAGACTGAATTGAATCTAGTCTCAAAAAATGTAGAGATAAGTTGGGTTTGTCTAGGATCTAAAGCACCATGTGTTTTGGTGATTAATTCGGCATGCCTTTTAAGGTGTCCAGTCCCAACCACACTCTTACAAGTTAAACTTTTCTTACAATATTTGTACAGTGTCATTTCTTCTTTCTCACCCCTAATATTTTTTGTTTTATTATATTAAAATGAGTCCAAACTATAGAAGTCCTCCTTGTTTTTTGTTTTTTAGATGTTTGGGCTGAGATGACTGGAGAAACCAAAGTTTCAACAACCTCGGAACTTTGTAAAAGATTTTCATTTTCTAAATTTAAATTAATTTTATTAGTATTTGTATTTGTCATTTTTTTGGTTTTTATAGACAAGAGGATAGCTTAAAGAGAAGAGAAAAAAAATATATAAATACTTGTAAAGTAGTGTAAAGGAAAAACACATGCACCAAAAATCCAACTTCTTAAGACCAATGCAAACACCAACTAAAGACGAGGCTGAGTTGTGAATCCCAAAAAGCCAAGCCAAAATCCAAGAGAGAGAATTTTAGGAGAGGGTTTGAGAGAAAGAGAATGTGAGTTTTTATGTTTTTCAAAACATAAAAATTAGAGAGAGGGGTGGGGTGCTTTTATAGAAAAAAATTTAGAATTTTTTTTTAAAGTATTTTTTTTGAATTTTTTAAGAATTTTTTAGGGCAGAATCATGTGGGTCATCGGATTCTACTCCATAGCCATAGGAGGCAAAATCCGAGGACTAATTTTCAAATAATTTTTCTTTAAATATTTGAACCGTTGGCCGTAAGCCAGTAACAGGCCAATGAAGTTGGGGTTGGTTTAGATCCGGGCCCACCTAGTTTCCGGATCAATCAGGATGAGCCTAACCTGATGGGACAGTACGATAGCGGTACCTCGGCTCATGTGAGGTACTGAGCCAACCAGGCAATGGTACCGTGTCGGGCCAAGCATAACACGAGACCCGGTTGGCTTCGGCATAACATGGAATGGGCATGGGCATAATAAATTTCAGTGACATGCCGTGCTAGGCACGACCCAAATTAACCTATTTGACACCTCTAATCTAAAGTGCGTGTCTCAAAAATTAAATAGTAAATATTTACCCTATCAAAATTAGCAAGAGAAAATTCCCTAGCTAACTTATCGAGGGAAACTTCCCTATCTAAATTAGCAACGGAAAAATCTCTAGCTTTATTCATTCCAAAATTATTTTCATATTTTTAATTTTTTACATAATATTTAATTACATATTTTTATAAAAACATAAACCATAAACCATTGTTTATAATTAACAAAAAATAAAACAATTATTAAAATATTTTGATATAATATGTTACATAGTTAAAATAGAAATATAACAAAACTTGATTACATCTTATTCTTCATCAATGTATCTAATGACAGTGCATAAAGTATAATCTGTCTGTGAAATTGACGTTGCTTTCTCTCCCTCACATCCTCAAGATCTACATACTAATCTAGCACCTAAGCATGCCCCTCCATGACCATTTGCAATGCTTCCTTTAGTTCTAGTCTGTATTTCCTCTCCGCCTCCAACTCCTTCTTCCTTTTTTTTCCCAATGCCCTTCTTGTATCTAGCTGCTCTTCCAACAACACTTTTTTTTAACATTGTGATCAGTTGCATGTATGTGTGTGTGTGTGTGTAAACACAGACACATGTACTTTCATGCTAATACACATACCATCAAAGTCAATAGAAAGAAATAATCTAGGGCTTAAAAACACACATATAGGTCTTTCAGGCATGGTCAGCATCTTCTAGTTCTTTATCCTTTGGTACTCTACGTAGATAGAGAACATTGTTACACCTGCACATTGAGCATATAATACTATATTTTACAAACCAATAAAGAACACAACACAATGTCACTTATAAACAGATAGACTAGTGCATGCAACACCAATAGCTATTTGTAAGAAATTTCATACAACGAGATAATCATGAGCTTATTTTTAAATTACTGAATCAAGATTTCTCCAAGATTTCTAGTGAACTGCCATCAACATATTCTTCTATGTTGCTCACCTTCATGCATCAGTCCATGGTTAATTATAAAAAAGTTAAAAAGGAGTTTTGTATGGAAATAATATGTTTTAAATAAAAATTCCAAAATATGATGCTTGTTTAAAAAATATTACTAAACTAGTGCATCTAGAAATAGCATGGTAATGGGCATCATTGTTAATGACAATCATTGCCATGCTATTGAATTTTAAAAATCAAGATCTTCATCAATGTCTACCTCACTTGATGATGCCAAATTCGGGATTGAATTTGGGTTTGACACAAGATCCAGTTTGGATTCATTTCTGCTTTCAATATTGCATCTTGGCCATATAGATTTCTAAGTGAGCAGCCAAGTTAAGTTGGTGGTTTGATCAAGATATGATGCAGAAACTAAAGATGAAGAAGATGAATTTAACTTGATGGTTTTTTTTGGATTGAAATGGAGAAGCCACACGTGGCAAGCATCCCTTGATTTGTTGAAGTTGACAGGTTCACTCTAAATCATGATTAAAGAAAAAAAACAAATCATTTAATAGGAGGAAAAGGATATAGATACATTCGAGTATGACAATGCCATAATTCATATTTAATAAAACAAATAGGCACCTTATCATTGCCCCTCTTTTCTTCTTTATACTGCTGGAGCCACGACAATAAACACGAGTAAGCATAACCTGCAGAAATGAACTCATGGTTTTGAACTTGAGATTCTTTGTCGAGGTTAATGGAGCAATTAGGGCTGCATGTTGTGCTTTTTGTAAGTAATCCATATTCAATCTTTTGCCAGCCAGAGTCGCTCTCACATGTAGATGTTTTGCTCATGCACCCATTTTTCTTCTTTTTTAAAACTTTGTCAAATGCATGACTAATGAAATATGAAGTGTTTATGCATGCTTATATACAATAGTTGACACGACAGTACATATGAATAAGTGTGTGGGTGTATGTGTTTGTGTGTGCCTTTGTGGGTGTGTAGTTGAGTCATTGATGGGTAGCATATATGGCTCATATATCGCACAGAAGAAATTTGAGAGAAAAAGTAAAAAAAAAAGATTCGTTTTGCCCATTGAGATTGAGGCTAAGATTCAGGCTTCCAGCTAGAGCAGTGACTAGATAAAGTTCCCAAATATACTCCAGAGAGGGAAAGCCTGCTTTACACTTAATGTAAATTTGGAATGTGGTGATTCCCATGAGCCATACTCTTCCAGCCTCATCACCTATTTCATAGATCAGACTTTGCATCTCTGTGATAATGTACTTTGTAATGTTGTTACTTGTCACCTCTAATTTTGCCTGATATCAGAGACCCATTTAAGATCACCCACATATAAAACAACTTCTCTACTAGAATAACCATCTACGATGCACTTAAGCTCCATAAATTTTTTGCAAATATCTACTTTTGAATGATTCCTTAAAGATAACAGAGGAAGTGTTACTAATCTAACCATTTCTTTTTTCTCTCACTCCTCTGACTACACTCTCTATGCTTGCCACACACTCTCCCATAATCACTATGTTTTTTTCTTCCTCTCCATCACCGGTAAAACTTTCATCACATCTTCAATCTTTGTTAGTGTTTCTAATGACGAGCTTAAGTCCTTCCCTAATGGTTCAATTGACTAAAAGAAAGAAATTGAGGAGGAGAAGAGTTGGCTACGGTAAGAGGTTTTATGGCTTCTTTCAGGTATGAATTGCGGAGAACTAGAGTGGTATTAGCAATAGCAGCTAGGGTGGTGGTTGTACTTCTGGAAAAAATATTCACAAATATGGTCTGTTCAACCATGTTTTTCACATGTTGGATGCCACACACTCTCTCGTCATTCTCAATGCCTCCATTTAAAAAATTTTAAAATTTAATAGCCAGCATTCATAATGCTGGCCTTTGATTTTTAAAAATTCAATTGCATGGCTCCTCTGACTATGCTCCTCTAACTACGCTCTCCTCTGACTACGCTTGCCTCTGACTATGATGCTCTGGCATTTAAAAATATCTCCCTCACTCCTCTGACTATTCTCTCTATGCTTGCTACACACTCTCCCATAATCACTATGTTTTTTTTCTTCCTCTCCATCACCAGTAAAACCCTCATCACATCTTCGGCCTTTATCAGTGTTTCTAATGGCGAGCTTAAGTCATTCCCCAATGGTTCAAATTAACTGAAAGAAAGAAATGAAGGAGGATAAGAGTTGGATGTGGTGAGAGGTTTTATGGATTCTTATGAATTCCCAAGAACTAGAGTGATATTTGCAGTGGGAGCCATAGCGGTGAATGTACTTCTGGAACAAATATTCATAGATACGGCTTGTTCAACCTTGTTTTTCACTAAGTTGGATTCCACACACTCTCCCATTATTCCCAATGCCTACATTTTAAAATTTTTAAAATTTAATAGCCATCATTCACAATGACACCTTTGATTTTTAAAATTAATAGGGTGGCAATGACCATCATTTACAACGACACAAATTTCCACGTTGTTTCTAGATCTATTAGTTTGGTAATATTTTTCAAACTTGCATTATATCTTGGATTTTTTATTTAAAATGTATTATTTCCATACAAAACTCATTAGAAAGTGCTAAAAAAAGGGAAATGGAAGTTGAAATAAAACAGGCTGCATGGTATTGAAATTTTGTACACTAGTAGGTTCTATAGGAGTCCACCGAAGCAAGGAAACCTAAAAGAAACTGAAGAAAAAAAATGAGAAAAAATGCAATGCACGGGAAAAAAACACTTGGTTGCTTACCTTTGTATTCCATTCCCCGCTTGAGTTTTACAATGACCGTCTTCCCAGTCAAGTTGTTAAGAAAAGGCTTGGGATTAACAGTGATAGTCTACAACATTCAGTAATAAAAAAACTAATGAACAGTGCTATCATGCACGTATGCATCTGATAATTATCTACATTTAATTAAAATTTGATAGGCATGTATTTATGCAATATATATGCATACAGCATGAATATAGTACAACTATATGTGTCAAAACGCACACACATGCATACACACATGCACACACTATTTTCCTATCTTCTCATATTTTTTTATCATGTCCATATTTCGCACCTTTCTAGTTGAACTGAACCATTGATGCATGGAAATGGTCATTACCAAAAATCTAATTTTTTTTCTAATCTACATATCTCACATGATCTAAAATTTATTATTATGTTTTTTGCTTGAGAAAACTATAAGAAAACTTTTTTTTATGAAAAATAAATGACCATTTGAAAGAATATTTGATGGTTGTAAGCATGAATAGTTAATCTTGCTTTGATGCAGGAGAAACTAAAAGCTAGTATTAATAAATTTCATGAAAGAAAAAAATCTATGAATATCTATTGTACAATAAAAATTGTATAAGAAAACTTGATTACTACTTCATAGAAAATTTAGCCCAACCACTCATTATAATCATCAATGAAATCTTATCTCAACACTATTGTGAACAAACATTACTCTAACCAAAGAACATGAGTTCAATCAATAAGAATACCAAATATACTTCTTCAGGATGCTTGTCAAATCACCTATCATGATGCTCAAGTAGATGTCTTACATGTACTCCATTTCCATTATAATAGCTCATCCAACTTCTATGCACAACTTCATAGTTTCAATGCATTTAGTTTGTCACGATGCAATTTGGTTCGCCTTGATAAGAAGGGTCTACTCCCTATCCAAATAACCAAATAAAATTAAAAACAAAAAAAACAAAAAAACAAAAACTTTGCAACTCAATGTTATGCCAAGCCTATTACGAGCTCATTGAGAAATCAACATCTCACCTCTTGCTTGTATTTGAGGTCGTAGAGCATCTGATCCGGCTAATAAAACTCAGATTCAGCAAGATCCACCCCCATGGGTCACATATGGCATTGATGTAGTTAGAATCGAGGCTTAAACCTTGTGAGCAATGATTTCAATAACACACAGTGGGAGTGCGATGGTTTTGATAACATACAGTGAGCATGTGAAGATTTGCATTGCACACAATGCATGGGTACTCGTGGTAGCTAGTGCATAGTGGATGCATTCCTTCTAGGGGTTTACAGGTCTTTCCAACACACACCCCCCCTAGAAATTAGCTTTCCATGGGGTAGATTTTGATACCATGAAAAATATTAAATCACACAACATAAAATAATTATAATATACTTGTTGAATAACCTCATACAAACACTGCCCTTATATAACATGTTATTTTAATTAGGGCAACTCACAGGATGAATAATCTCTATTACACTCTCGAAGTGTACCTATGTATGCTAGGCATGCCTCAATGTGTAAGACATGCTAATTTTTTTTCCAAAAAGCTATCAATAGAACAACATATCAATTGATAAATTAGAGAACATGACACCGAGCAAAACATAAGCAATATCACAAACATCATACTTATGAATAAGATAGTTATATATAGTATATATGTACATATACACTTCAATATATATGGATGTCTTATAGATATAGAATAGCAGGTATAGATATAAAAAAGCAGGTAAAGTATTATCCCATTTAACTTCACCATCCTCCCAACTATTCTCACTTCTCTTCATTTCATGCTCATCGATAGGGGATACATCGATGGCTTATTGTATATCATGTGGATTGGCACCCCCCCCCCCCACAACCCCATTGATAGCCATAGTTACTCATGTTCAGCTTGTTGTCATCCCTGACACTACGAAAATGCAAGAGGGGGAGAACAAGTTGAATGAACACATTAAAATGAATTTCATTACGAATCATTATGGTAATTAACAATTCAATAGTTTAATTCCATTGATGACAAATAAAAAGTAGTCGTAGATCTAAACAGTGACAATGCAGATCTGCATGAAATAAGAGTGCCAAGAACAAACTTATGTCTACGTGGGACTAGAATTTTGGTGTTCATCTCACAACTTTAAAAGCTAATGTGCTATTCCTAGAACCAGGAGGACCAACCAAGCTTTTTATATACCTATAATAGGCTAAAACTCTACAAAAAATATTTGGGTACACACAAACATATTCACAGATATATAAAAATAGTAATTATAGACATGAACAAACACGAATCTGAGTTGATAGTCATACAACTTCAAAAAATATCTAAAAGATGGCTAGCAATGATGTTTAGAGAGAGTGAGAGTGCAAAAATAAAATGTTTCAGTAATATTAAAGATAATAGAAGCTCAACCTTCTTTGATCTAACTGAGATCAGTATAGATGGGACCCATCCATAGGAAGGACCATGGCAATGTCTTAGGGCTTTGAATCAGAATTTTTATGCCTCTCACATCAAATGTCCTACAAAGATTCATGATTAGGTTAATCAGCAAAGCAAAGAACAAAACCAGAATAAAGAAAAATGATACCTCTAAAAAAATCTCATCTTGTTTAGCTATACATAGACAAAAATCAAAATTATTCAGAAATAATGCTGATACAAAATCATCCTGATTATTAGTTGGTGCATTTGTGCCAGCCTCTCCTACAAAGTTTTGCAGTTGGATCTTGAAATGCTATATGTTGCATCAATGCCGCTAACTATGACTCCATATAGTACATCTACTGTTGCATTAAATTTTTAATTTCTTTCATCTCATCATTCATTTCTTTCATCTCATCATTCATTTCTTTAATTTCTTGCTTTTTTCTGTCAAATGATTAATCTGCTCATATATCTCTTCTTTTATTTTCTTCATTTCTTCTTTCAAATGAGATGATAGCTCATCATTCTCTTTCATTTCTGTCTCCATAACTTCAAAACTGTTATTTGTTTCCATTACGTGTTGTTCGACCACCTCATCCACCATTGTTGTGACAAATGAATTAGAAGAATGACTGCTACAACAAAATGCCAGTCCCTTCAAGCTAATGCCGTACACTCACTACTTCTTATGACCTTCTATGGTATCCAAATAGATAGGACAAAGTCAATTGTTTGAAGATCCATAGAACCCTCAACATGTTGAGAAGCAACTGTCACATGTTCCTCCATGAGTTATCATGATAAAATAGAGAAAAATACTATTCTAGATATACATAAAATAATTTTAATATTTTTCATTCTAAACAACTTTCAAATTTTACTATAGCATCATAAAATTTTATTAATATAACAAATTCTTACAGTAATCATCTGAGACTTTTTATCAACTAACTGACAATCCTCTTTCTTTACATGCATCTTTCTAAAAATCTCATAAAAATTGGGATCACGACCCAATTCTCCAGCTTATAGTATGTATTTATTAAGTTAAAAAATAACAAATATTAAATAATTTTAACAAAATTAATAAAACCATGTACATATTTGATTTATTTGGTCTATTAGGATAACCACTAAATATATAATATAAATTTTAAATTGTACCAAATATCAAGCATGCTCAATGCTCAACGTTGACCCTAATGTGTGGCAAGACATTACTGTACCTAGTCCAATTAATCTTTAGAGATAAAAAGATATTTTTGGCTCTAAAGATCAACTCGGATTGGGGGTACTTTAGAGATAAATTTAACTCAATTATTTAGTTCTTATAAATTTCAATAGGGGCGAATATCTCTGTATCTATCTTTAAATATCAATTTATTTTCATTTAAATATTATGAAAAATTAGTAATTTTTTTATAATTTAAAATTTTTAAATTTGTTAGTAATTATTTTTTAAACAATTTACTTTAGGCATAAAATTATTTTTTATAGTTAAAATAATATTAATATTTACTAGTTTTTTCGTTATTTATTATATTTTATTATACAATGAATTATTTAATCTTTTTATTAGTAGAAATTTTAATATATGTTCATTTAGTTTTAAAAATATCTTTAAAAATTTTAAAGATTATAGAAATAATAATTTAATGTTATTGTAATCTTTATTAATAGTTATTGTAGTCTTTATTAATAGTATTGTAGTCTTTATTAATATTAAATTTTTTTATTTATATATTTTTTAAATTATTTGTTTATAATAACCTATTTTTATAATTATACAAAGAGAATGTGACTTTCAAGGATCACTAATCAATAGACCAATGAATACGTATCTTTAAAATACAAAATA
>JAREIK010002722.1:0-12334 GCA_029783825.1 Sapria himalayana
TGGTTAGGTTAATCAACAAAGCAAAAAACAAAACTAGAAAGAGATAAATGATACCACCAAAATAGTCTCATCCTATCTAGCTACACATAGACATAAATAAAAAATGTTCAGAAATAATTCTGATATAAATTCATCTTCATAATTATTTGGTGCATTGTGCTAGCCTCTTCTGCATGGTTTCATAGCTGGATCTTGGAATGCTATCTGTCGCGTCAAAGCCACTAATTGTGACTCCATATAGGACATCTACTGTTGCATTACATTCTTAATTTCTTTAATCTCATCATTCATTTCTTTCATCTAATCATTCATTTCTTTCATTTTTTATAACCAGGCCACAATGCATTAAATATATAGCTTTAAGTATTTCATAAAATTTCTGAGCTTTAGGATTTGTTGGTTCATCCATGTAATCCATATTAAAGTCAGCACTAGTAGCTTCCATGACTATTCTATGGTATGTGTTTGATGCTTCTTCACCACATGCAAATGATTCACTACCCTCATTTCGGTCAATGTTCAGAGCCATTGTACTTTCCCCATGATTAATCCAAACAAAATAATTTGGTACAAAGCCATATTTAGCCAAATAATATCTTATAGTGTTTAAATCATAAAAAAAAATATTCTGACACTTGTAGTTATTACATGGACACTTTATTTTTTCTGCATCCATCCATCTCGATTGACTGCACGCAAAGTTGATGAAAGTTTCAAGTCCTCTCAAAAAATCTTGATTCAAAAATCCATTCATTAACTTTTTGTACATCCACTGACGATCTGAACTCATTTTGTCCTATTTTATTTGCAAAGAATAATGCTCAATCATTATTTTGAATTAACCATATAATTACTTTAGAATACACTAATAATTAAATAAAATAACTTACAAATGAATATTTAAAGATTAAATATTTTGAATATCGAGGCAATACATTTGTAGAATGTACATTAATAGATAAAGCATTTTTTAGCACAGTACAGATTAATAGATATCATGCTATTACTAGTTATATAAAATGTATATAAAATATATGTTGTTAATTATATATTTAAATATAGTTATATATAATGTTTATATAGTTATACATATAGTCAAAGACAATTATTTATAGTCAGATGTTTTTATACCTATAGTATATATAATTAAAAATAGAGTTATATATAGTTAAACATATAGTTTTATAAAGATATATTCATATAAGTAGTTATAAGTAGTTATACATAAAGGTGTATAAGTTATAAACAAATATATAGATTTACATATATGTATATATATATATATATATGTATACATAGTTACAAATATAGTTATATTTAATTATATAGAGTGTTACATAGTTATACAAATATTTATATATAGTTATATATATATAGTTACACATAATGTTGTATGTTGTTATACATGTAATTATAAATATAGTTACATGTGGTTATACATATAGTTACACATATAGTAATACTTATATTTATACATATAAGTATATATATTTTTTGATATAATTTTATATATTTATACATATAGTTATGTATAGGTATAGATATAGTAAAATACATTTTTATATACTAATATATAAAAATATATATTAAATATATGTTGTTAATTATATAATTAAATATAATTATGTATAATATTTTTATAGTTATACATATAGTCAAAGACAATTATTTATAGGTATTTGTTCTTATACCTATATTATATATAGTTAAAAAATAGAGTTATATATAGTTAAACATATAATAATATATAGATATATTAATACAAATAGTTATAAGTAGTTATACATAAATGTATAATAATTTATAAACAAATATATAGATTTAATTATATGAATACATATATGTATACATAGTTACAAATAAAGTTATATTTAATTATATAGAGTTTCATAGTTATATAAATATTTATATATAGTTATACACATATAGTTATAAATGTGTATGTAGTTAAAGATATAGTTATATATATATCATTTTTATAGTTATACACATAGTAAAATACAATTATATATAGTTACATATTATTATACATATAGTATATTTTGTTAGAAATATAGTTATATAGAATTATACATATAGTTATAAATTATTATATAGTTAAAAAATAGTTATGTATAGTTATAAATATAGTTATAAAAATAATTTACATTATTATACATATTGTTATAAATACTTTTATATATAATGACATATGATTATCTATTTATACAAGTGTTTAGATATAATATTTGTGTTTAAAATATTTTTATAAATGTTACATATAAATAATTATATTTATGAAACACTTTTATAAATATTATATAGTATATATATCACATTTATTTTAAACATTATATATATTATATATTTATATATAAATTAATAGGTTATATAAATGTTTTTAAACATGGATAAACATTTTATATGTTATATAATTGTAATATAAAAAATTATATAAATAGATAGTTTTATGTAAATGTTGTATATATATTTATAAACATTAATACATATGTATAAATATGTATATATAACATTTAATTTATATATAAACTTATCAATGTTTATATATAATTTAATATGTTTATATATATTAAAGTATAGACATTTACATATAATGTCATAAGATTATATAAATGTATTAAAGTTTATATATAATGTAATCTATTTATAATATTTTTGGAGGCAACAAAAATAGAACTTATAAACTTTAAGTTTGTTTTTTCATAAGTTACAGAAGCAGCAAACATTAAGCATAATTTTTTTTCTTAAGTTACAGAAGCAGAAAACAATATGCAAACATTTAGTATTTGAAATCCATTAAACCCTAAAAAATTAAATAGTAAAAGAAAAAAGTTTACACTAACCATTTATTGTTTCATTAATGGTGTAAGTCAAAATCATATAAGTGATATGAAAATAGAAGAAAAAAGAAGAAAAATTGGGGGAAAATAAAAAAAAATCAAATCCAAATATTTGTAAAAACCAAACTCCACTAGTGGTAATCAAATTGAGAGAGATAGTATATATATATATATAGCATTCCTAAAAAGAAAAGCAATGCTAATATTACATGGTAACAAGAAGAAGCAGATTTTGTAGGTTGCTCCCATAGTCCAGTTTTGCTTCTCATCTCTTCGTCGTTGAAAGATAGATAAAATTTAAGTGTTCAATGCCTTTGCAATTTTTTTCATGGAAACTATAAATAAAAAATTGGATGTAAATATATAAAAAATAAAGAGACCAAAATATAAAAGTAAACTAAAATTATAAAAAATAAATAATTAAATAAAATTGAAATTAATTTTAATTTAACCACAAATGATATTATTTTATGAAAAAATAAAATAATATTATATAATAATAAAGTATTTCATATATATATATATATATTTTACGGTTATAACTTTTTAAGAATTCAATTTATTTTTTATTAATATAATATGAATTAATTATAAAGGCATAATATTTGAATCTTTTAGTCATTATAAATTTGAATCTTTTAAGTGTTCATTTAATAACCACACTAAGATAATTATTTTTTATATTATCAATTTTTTTTGATGTAATTAAACCATCTATGTATTAATATTTAAATATCAATTTATTTTCTTTTAAATTTAATGAAAATTTGAATTTATTTTATAATTCAAAATTTTTAAATCAATTAGTCACTATTTTTTTATAGATTCATATAATAATAAAAATATTTTTTTATTTTAAATAATATAAATATTTACTTATTTATTCATTAATTCATATATTTTTATAATTTTTTTTATTTAATCAAACAATTATTTAATTTAGCTTTTTATTAGTACTAATTTTTATTAATGTTTATTTATTAATTGAAATATTTTAAAAATTATTATAATTATATAATAAATTATATAATGTTTTTTAATACAAATATTTAAATATCATAATTATAAATATTAGAAAAATATTTGGTATAATTTTTTAATTAATTTATAATCAAAAAATAAGTTTTTTAGTGTTATTTAAATATAAATTTTTAATAGTATTTAGATATTTATGAAATTTTTTATTTATAATATCATATTTTTATAATTATATGAGTAGATTGTGTCTCTGATGGATCACTCACTATAGACTATGACATATCTTTACAATAAAAAATTATATAAAATATTAAAATAGAGAGATATAAAGAGATATATTGACATACATATAGAGAGATAGATAGTTAGTTAGATAGATAGATAGTTAGTTACACAGATAGTTACTTAAATAGATAGTTAGACAAATAGATATATATAGATAGTTAGTTAGATAGACAAATAGATAGACATATAGAGTGATAAATATCTTGGTAGATAGATAGATAGATAAAAAGATAGAACGAAAGATATTCATATAGTTTGTCTAACAAGTAGATAGAAAGATATCTAGATAGTTTGATAGAAAGATAGATAGTTAAAGAGATAGATTGAAAGATAGATAGTTAGATAGATAGATATATAAACTTATAGGTAGATAGATAGATAGTTTTAAAATAAAATAAAATAAAATAAATTTTTATATAGATAATAAGCAAATTTTAATAAGCAAATTGTATATTAATTACAAAATAAAAATAAAATATATTACTAAATAATAAATTTTTCTTTTTAAAATTTTGCCTCTTTTTATAAGGATATATATATTTTTTGATTAAGAATAAATTATTAAAATTAAATCTGTCTCACAAATAATTTATTTTGTAATTAATATTTATATAAAAATAAACTTATAAATAATCAAAATAAAAATTTAAAATTATACTTAATAAAAAATAAATTGAGATTTATGATTTTTTATTAATGTACACATGTTTAATGGTTTAAGTAATTAGATGTTTTGTCGTTCAGGAGTTTAGAAATTTATGTTTTTAGGCATTTAGTTGCATAAAATTTGCTTATATAGTTTATTTTAATAAAAATAAACTAAATTTATATAAAATAATATATAAAATTTAGTAATAAAATAATATAGTTTATAAATCATAAAATTTAGTAATATATCACTAAATTTATATAAAATTTAGTGATATATTATTTTTATTTTAATAATATACAATTTAGTAATATATATATAGTTTTATTTTATTTAGATAGATAGATAGATAGAAAGATAGTTAGATAGATAGATATATAAAATTTGCTTATTATAGTAAATTTTTTTTGAAGTGATAATGATTTTGAGTATTCCTCTCAAGATGTTAATTATTGAATAATGCTTTTCTTATGGTTCTTATTTTTAGGAGTGAAAATGATGATAAGTATTTGTCAAACATCTAGCATTAATATTCTTTTACAAGTTAAAATTGGTTAGACAATAAACAAAATATCTAGTTGTAATATTTTAATAATGTAATAATACTAAATATTTTAACATTAAAAAAATTAAATCATTAAAGATAAGCGATGGAAATTATCATTAGCTCAAATAGCTAGGGATAAATCCCTAGCTAAAGGTAGATTTTTTGAGAAAATAAATATTTAAGGAAAAATTGCTTCCAATTATATATAAAATCATACAAAACTAAATTCAGATATTTATTTAGCGACAAATTTTGTTTCATTATAATTAGCCAGGAAAATTTTGTCACTAAATCAAGTGCTAAAATTCCAGCTTTTCTTTACGCAAATATCTACGATAATATTAGCGATGGAAAATTTTCAATTGAACATTTCTATAGCTAATCCATCACTAATTCATCGTATTATTTAAATTTAATGTAAAATCAATTATCTCTTGTTATTCCCTAGGCTAATCCTTCGCTAATTAGCTAGGGATTTTATGCCTAGCTAAATTTTCATAGCTAAATAGACATTTTCTTGGAGTTATAATAGATAGATAGATAGATAGACAGATAGACAGACAGATATATAGACAAATAGATAGAGAGACAGATAATAAATAAATAGATTGAGAGATAGATTATTAGACAGACAGATAGATAGATAGATAGACAGATAAATAGATAGATAGATAAACATATAGATAACAGATGGATAGATGAATAGATGAATAGACAAATTGATAGATAGAGATAGATAGATATATAGATATACATATATATAGATAGATAGATAGATAAATAGATAGATTAATAAACATTTAGATATTTAGACAAAAATTAGATAAACAGATAGATTGAAAAATAGATAGATAACTATATTGAAAAATAGATAGAAAGATAGATAAATAGGTAGATAGGTAGATATAAAGAATGATAGATAGAATGATAGACAGATAGTAAGATAGACAGATAGATAGATAGCCATATAAAAAGAAAGATAGATAGACAGATAGACCGATAGATATATAGATGATAGACAAATAGATATATATACATATATAGAGATGGATAGAAAGATAGATTGATAGTTAGATAGATAGATAGATAGATAGAAAGATAGTTAGACAGATAGACAGATAGACAAATAGAAAGAAAGATAGATAAAATGATATTTAGATAGAGAGATAGATAAATAGATAGAAAGATAGATAGACACATAGTTCATTTGATAGATACACAATTAATATAGACAGATACATAGATAGACAGACAGATAGAGAGATAGATAGATAGATAGACATATAGACTAGATAGAAAGACATGTAGATAGGTAGATAGGGAGATAGATAGATAGATATACAAAAAGATAGATATAGAGATAGAAAGAAAGATCAATAGAAAGAAAGAAAGATATATAGATAAATAGATAGAGAATTAGATAGATAGATAGCAAGATAAATAGATAAATAGATATATAGATAAAAATAGACATATAGACAAATATATAGATAGACATATTTATAGATAGATAGTTTGACCGATACATATTTGATTGATAGATAGAGAGATAGAAAGATAGATAGACAGATAGAGAAATAGAGTGATAGATAGATAAATAGATAGATAAATAGACATATAGACAGATAGACATATAGATAGATATACAGATAGGTAGATATGAAGATAGGTAGAAAGATGGAAAGAAATATAGAAAGAATAATAGATAGACAGATAAACTGATAGATAGATATATAGATAGATAGTTAGAGAGATATATAGATAGATAGATAGACAAATAAATAGGCTAACAAATTGACAGATAGATAGATGATAGATAAACATATAGATAGATAGATAGACAATTAGACAGATAGATAGAAAGATAGATAACATATAGACATACATACAAATAGATAGATAGAATGATTGATAGCCGTATAGACTAAAAGTTGTATAGATGGATAGACAAATAGATAGATAGATAGATAGACAAATAGAGAGATTTGCAGATATTCAGATAGATAGATAGATAGACAAATAAATAGATAGGTAGATAGAAAGAAAGATAGATAGATAGATAGAATGATAGACATTTATATATTTAGAAAAATTGGTAGGTAGAAAATAGACAGATAGATAAAAAAACAAATTGATAGATTGATAATTTGGTAGATAGGTAGATAGACAAATAGACAATAGATAGATAGAAAGATAGACATATAGAAGGATATATAGATAAAAAAATAGACAATTAAATAGATATACAGATAAAAAGATAGACAAATAGATTTACAGATATATAGATATACATATAGATAGATAGACAAATAGATATATAGATAAATAAATAGATATACATATTGAAATATAGGCAGACAAATAGACAGACAGATAGACATATAGATATAAAGAGAGATAGATAGTTACATAGATAGAAAGAAAGACAAATAGAAAGATTGATAGATAAACAGAAACAGATATAGACAATTAAGAATAAAGACAGATGGAAAGATATATACATAGAGAGATAGACATATAGATGAGATAAACAAATAGACAAATTGCCAGATAGATAAATAGACTGACAGATAGATAGATAGATAGATGAATAGTTTGATAGATAGTCTAACATATAGATACGCAGATATATAGATAGATATATTAATAGAAATATAGATAGATAGATTTATAGATTTCCTACTAGGTAGATATATAGATAGATAGATAAATAGAATGAGAGATAGACATATAGAAAGAAAGAAAGATAGATAGATAGATAGATAGATAGGTAGATAGAATGATAGACAGATATACAGAAAGATAGATATAAAAATAGAGATATAGATAGATAGAGAGATAGATAGACATTTAGATAGGCTGATAGACATTTAGATACATAGACACATCGACAGACATATAGAGATATATATAGATATACATATAGGTAGATAGGTAGAAAGATAGAGATATAGATAGGCAGATATACTTATGGACAGATAATGTGATAGAAAGATTGATTGATAGATAAATAGATAGATATATAAATAGACAGATAGACATACAAATAGATAGATAGTCAGATAGATACATAGATAGACAAATAATTAGATAGAAAGAAAGATAGATAGATATAAATTCTGATAGATAAATAGATATAAAGATAGATAGATAGACAGATAGAAAAATATATAGATAAAAAGATATATAGATAGACAAATAGATAAATCGATAGATTACATATAGATAGATAGACATATAGAGAGGTCGAAAAGTAGATAGGTAGACAGATAAATAGATATATAGATAAATAGACAGACAGACAGATAGATAGATAAATATAAAGATAGATAGATAGACAGATAGAAAGATAGATAGAAATTCATAGAAAGAGAAATAGATAGAAAGAAAGAGAGATAAATAAACAGATAAATAGATTGATTGATAAAAAGATAGATAAATAAATAGATCGATTGATTTAATGATAAATAGCTAGATATAGGGATAGAAAGATTAATATATAGATAAACAAATAGATGGATTGATAAATACATAGATATACAGATAAACATATAAACAAATAGATAGATAGACTTATAAACAGATAGACAGATAAACAAAAAGATAGATTGAGAGATATATAGATAGATAAATAGAAAGATAGAAAGATAGAGAAAAAGATAGATAGACAATTATACATATAGATCTATAGACATATAGACAAATAGACAGATAAATAGAATGACGGATTGATTGATTGATAGTTAGATAGATAAATAAATAAATAAATAAATATATATATATATATATAGAAAGATAGGCAGATATATAGAATAATAGATAGATAGATAGATCAATAAAAAGAAATAAAGAAAGATAGATAAATAGATATATAGATAGATAAATAGATAGAATTAAAGAAAGCTACATAGAAGATAGAAAGATAGTTAGATGAATATATATATTGATAAATAGATAGATATATTGATAGTTAGATAGTAAGATAGTTAGATTGATAAATAGATAGATTGATAGATAGATAGATATATATATATATATATATATATATATATATATATATATATATATATATAGTTATATATATAGCTAGAGAGATAAATAGATAGATAGGGAGATAGATAGATATATAGATAGATAGATATACAAATAAATAGATAGATAAATAGATAGGCAAAAGATAAATAGATAAATACATACATAGATAGACAGATTTATAGATAAATACACGGATAAATAGATAGACATATAGATAGATAGATAGATAGATGGATGGATGGATAGAAATAAAGATAGATAGAGAAAAAAATAAATCGATCAATAGAAATATAGATTGACAAATATATAGATAGATATTTAGATAGATAGACATATAAATAAATAGAAGGAAAGATAGATACCTAGACATATAGATAATTAGACAGATAAATAATTAGATAGATGGATAGATTGACAAATAGATAGATAGACAGACAGATAGATAGAAATTTAAATAGATATATAGATAGAATGACAGAAAGATAGACATATAGATTGATAGATAGAAATACAAATAGATAAATAGATAAAAGAGACATATAAATAGATAGATAGGTAGATAAATAAATAGAGATATAGCTAGATATATAGTCAAATAGATAGATAGATAGATAGATAGACAAATAGATAAAAAGACAAATAGACAGATACAATGATATACAGATAGATAGATATATAGATAGACATAGATATAGACTACACATAGATAGATTGATAGATAGACATGTCAACAAGTAGACAGGTAGATAGATATATAGATAGATAGATAAATAGATAGATAAATAATTAGATAGATAGTTAGAGAGACATATAAAAAGATAGATAGAAAAACATATAGAAAGATAGATATATAAATAGATAGATAGATAGACAGATAGATAGATAAATAGATTAAAAATTAATTAGATAGAGAGATTGACAGGTAGACATATAAACACATATATAGAGAGATAGATTGAGAGATATAAAAGAAAAGAAAATAAAGATAGATAGTAAGATAATAGATTTGATAGTTTATACACAGTAGATAGATAGATTATTCCATAGTTATGCCAAATAGCTAGGATTGACAGATAGATAGATAAATTAGATTAGGTAGATATATAGTACTAGAAGATTAAATTATTAGATTTTATTGGAGCGAAATATTTATAGATAGATAGAAAAATAGTGTGTAGATAGATAATTAGAACGTAATAAATTAAATATAACATATAAATAAAAAGATAGATAGACTAATAGATAGATAGATAAATAGACAGATAGATATATATATATATATATAGATAGATAGATAGATAAGCAGATAGAAAAATAGATAGATAAATAGTTAGACAAATATGTAGATAGACAGACAGATAAATTGATTGATCATATACAAAATCAATAGATAAATATATATACAGATAGGAATGTAGATAGATATATAGATAGAAGATTAATAAATCAATAAAAAGAAATAAATAAATAAAGATAGATAGATAGATTTATTAATAGATACACCGATAGAAAGAAAGTTAGATAGATAAATTGATTAAAGATAGAAAGATATATAGATGGATAGAGAGATTGATAAATAGATATATAGATAGAAATTTAGATAGTTAGATAATTAGATACATAGAGAGATAGATATATAGATATATAGATAGAAATATAAATAGATAGTTAAATAGATAGATTGATAGATAGATAGGTAGAAGGATTGATAGATAGATATATAGATTGATAGAAAGATATATAGATAGATAAAAATATAAAAAGATAAAAAGATAGATAGATAGATAGGTAGATAGATAGATAGATAAATAAATAGATAGATATATACTATTGGGTAATTGTGCTTCCATAGGTAGTGAGATTAAGAAACAGAAAACAACAGAAACACAGAAAACAAGCAATATATATCCCAATCCAACAAGCATCCACGATAGAATCAAAAATGAGAAATCAACACAGGAAATAACGTGGTTCGCTGGTCGCTCAGTATGACTAGCTACCTCCACTAGAAAATGCTTATGCGTTACAGATTAAAACCAAAAATAGAACGTCTTACAGTATGCAGCACACAGTAGTTGTGAAAAATTCGCGCAGAGAGAAGAGAGGAATGATGAACAGTTCAAACGGGTCAAAACAGCCACCCGAAAAAATAAATTAGAAATCATTTTATATGAAAAAAAAACATCCGGTTCATTTAACCGAAGTGGTCGTGAAAAATCACTAATCGCTCCGTTATTGTGCTACTGCTGCATCCCCGGGCTTTTAATATTTCCTTTCCAGCACTTACATGAAAATATTAAAACAGAAAAGACATTTGGTTATACAAATAGATTATTAAGTAAAAAACTAATTACATATACAGCATATACATAGATAAGTAGATAGATAGATAGAAAGATAGATAGATAGGCAGATAAATAGATAGTTGGATTAATGGATAGATAGATAGATAGATAGAATAATTAATAAATCGATAGATAGAAAGATAGATAGACAAATATATAGATGGATAGATAAATAGACACATAGGCATATAGATAGATAATTTTTAAATAGATATATAGATAAATACCTAGAAAGATAGATAATTAGATAGATAGATAATTAGATAGATAGATAATTATATAGATATTTAGATTTACATATAGATATATAGATTGATAGATAGAATGATTGATTAATGATAAACATATAGATAGATAAATAGATAGATAGAAAGAAAGTTAAATAGATAGATATATAGTTAAATTGATATATAGTTAGGTAGATAGACATATAGATACAGAGATCAACAGACATAGAGATAGATAGATAGATAGATAGAAAGGAATATAGAAAGATAGATTGATAGACAAATAAATATATTAATAGACAGATAGATTAATTGATTGATAGATAGACAAACAAATAGACAAACAGACAGATAGTAGATATATAGATGGATAGATTGAAATATACATTAATATAGATAGAGAAATAAATAAATCGATAGATAGAAGA
>JAREIK010002722.1:16903-66903 GCA_029783825.1 Sapria himalayana
TTTATATAATTTTTTATGTAAAGATATGTCATAGTCTATAGTGAGTGATCCAGCAGAGACACATCTACTCATATAATTATAAAAATATGATATTATAAATAAAACATTCATAAATATCTAATACTATTTAAAAATTTTATTACTAACCTACACAAAACTTATTTTTTGATTATAAATTAATTAAAAATTATACAAATATTTTCTAATATTTATAATTATGATATTTAAATATTTGTATTAAAAACATATGATAATTCTATATACTTATAATAATTTTTAAATATTTCAATTAATAAATACACATAATACAAATTAGTACTAATAAAAGCTAAATTAATAATTGTTTGATAAATAAAAAAAATTATAAAAATATATGAATTAATGAATAAATAAGTAAATATTTATATTATTTAAAATAAAAAAATATTTTTATTATTATATGAATCTATAAAAAAATAGTGACTAATTGATTTAAAAATTTTGAATTATAAAATAAATTCAAATTTTCATTAAATTTAAAAGAAAATAAATTGATATTTAAATATTAATACATAGATGGTTTAATTACATCAAAAAAAATTGATAATATAAAAAATAATTATCTTAGTGTGGTTATTAAATGAACACTTAAAAGATTCAAATTTATAATGACTAAAAGATTCAAATATTATGCCTTTATAATTAATTCATATTATATTAATAAAAAATAATTGAATTCTTAAAAAGTTATAACCGTAAAATATATATATATATATATGAAATACTTTATTATTATATAATATTATTTTATTTTTTCATAAAATAATATCATTTGTGGTTAAATTAAAATTAATTTCAATTTTTATTTAATTATTTATTTTTTATAATTTTAGTTTACTTTTATATTTTGGTCTCTTTATTTTTTATATATTTACATCCAATTTTTTATTTATAGTTTCCATGAAAAAAATTGCAAAGGCATTGAACACTTAAATTTTATCTATCTTTCAACGACGAAGAGATGAGAAGCAAAACTGGACTATGGGAGCAACCTACAAAATCTGCTTCTTCTTGTTACCATGTAATATTAGCATTGCTTTTCTTTTAGGAATGCTATATATATATATATACTATCTCTCTCAATTTGATTACCACTAGTGGAGTTTGGTTTTTACAAATATTTGGATTTGATTTTTTTTTATTTTCCCCCAATTTTTCTTCTTTTTTCTTCTATTTTCATATCACTTATATGATTTTGACTTACACCATTAATGAAACAATAAATGGTTAGTGTAAACTTTTTTCTTTTACTATTTAATTTTTTAGGGTTTAATGGATTTCAAATACTAAATGTTTGCATATTGTTTTCTGCTTCTGTAACTTAAGAAAAAAAATTATGCTTAATGTTTGCTGCTTCTGTAACTTATGAAAAAACAAACTTAAAGTTTATAAGTTCTATTTTTGTTGCCTCCAAAAATATTATAAATAGATTACATTATATATAAACTTTAATACATTTATATAATCTTATGACATTATATGTAAATGTCTATACTTTAATATATATAAACATATTAAATTATATATAAACATTGATAAGTTTATATATAAATTAAATGTTATATATACATATTTATACATATGTATTAATGTTTATAAATATATATACAACATTTACATAAAACTATCTATTTATATAATTTTTTATATTACAATTATATAACATATAAAATGTTTATCCATGTTTAAAAACATTTATATAACCTATTAATTTATATATAAATATATAATATATATAATGTTTAAATAAATGTGATATATATACTATATAATATTTATAAAAGTGTTTCATAAATATAATTATTTATATGTAACATTTATAAAAATATTTTAAACACAAATATTATATCTAAACACTTGTATAAATAGATAATCATATGTCATTATATATAAAAGTATTTATAACAATATGTATAATAATGTAAATTATTTTTATAACTATATTTATAACTATACATAACTATTTTTTAACTATATAATAATTTATAACTATATGTATAATTCTATATAACTATATTTCTAACAAAATATACTATATGTATAATAATATGTAACTATATATAATTGTATTTTACTATGTGTATAACTATAAAAATGATATATATATAACTATATCTTTAACTACATACACATTTATAACTATATGTGTATAACTATATATAAATATTTATATAACTATGAAACTCTATATAATTAAATATAACTTTATTTGTAACTATGTATACATATATGTATTCATATAATTAAATCTATATATTTGTTTATAAATTATTATACATTTATGTATAACTACTTATAACTATTTGTATTAATATATCTATATATTATTATATGTTTAACTATATATAACTCTATTTTTTAACTATATATAATATAGGTATAAGAACAAATACCTATAAATAATTGTCTTTGACTATATGTATAACTATAAAAATATTATACATAATTATATTTAATTATATAATTAACAACATATATTTAATATATATTTTTATATATTAGTATATAAAAATGTATTTACTATATCTATACCTATACATAACTATATGTATAAATATATAAAATTATATCAAAAAATATATATACTTATATGTATAAATATAAGTATTACTATATGTGTAACTATATGTATAACCACATGTAACTATATTTATAATTACATGTATAACAACATACAACATTATGTGTAACTATATGTATATAACTATATATAAATATTTGTATAACTATGTAACACTCTATATAATTAAATATAACTATATTTGTAACTATGTATACATATATATATATATATATACATATATGTAAATCTATATATTTGTTTATAACTTTATACACCTTTATGTATAACTACTTATAACTACTTATATGAATATATCTTTATAAAACTATATGTTTAACTATATATAACTCTATTTTTAATTATATATACTATAGGTATAAAAACATCTGACTATAAATAATTGTCTTTGACTATATGTATAACTATATAAACATTATATATAACTATATTTAAATATATAATTAACAACATATATTTTATATACATTTTTATATAACTAGTAATAGCATGATATCTATTAATCTGTACTGTGCTAAAAAATGCTTTATCTATTAATGTACATTCTACAAATGTATTGCCTCGATATTCAAAATATTTAATCTTTAAATATTCATTTGTAAGTTATTTTATTTAATTATTAGTGTATTCTAAAGTAATTATATGGTTAATTCAAAATAATGATTGAGCATTATTCTTTGCAAATAAAATAGGACAAAATGAGTTCAGATCGTCAGTGGATGTACAAAAAGTTAATGAATGGATTTTTGAATCAAGATTTTTTGAGAGGACTTGAAACTTTCATCAACTTTGCGTGCAGTCAATCGAGATGGATGGATGCAGAAAAAATAAAGTGTCCATGTAATAACTACAAGTGTCAGAATATTTTTTTTTATGATTTAAACACTATAAGATATTATTTGGCTAAATATGGCTTTGTACCAAATTATTTTGTTTGGATTAATCATGGGGAAAGTACAATGGCTCTGAACATTGACCGAAATGAGGGTAGTGAATCATTTGCATGTGGTGAAGAAGCATCAAACACATACCATAGAATAGTCATGGAAGCTACTAGTGCTGACTTTAATATGGATTACATGGATGAACCAACAAATCCTAAAGCTCAGAAATTTTATGAAATACTTAAAGCTATATATTTAATGCATTGTGGCCTGGTTATAAAAAATGAAAGAAATGAATGATTAGATGAAAGAAATGAATGATGAGATTAAAGAAATTAAGAATGTAATGCAACAGTAGATGTCCTATATGGAGTCACAATTAGTGGCTTTGACGCGACAGATAGCATTCCAAGATCCAGCTATGAAACCATGCAGAAGAGGCTAGCACAAATGCACCAACTAATTATGAAGATGATTTATATCAGAATTATTTCTGAACTATTTTTTATTTATGTCTATGTGTAGCTAGATAGGATGAGACTATTTTGGTGGTATCATTTATCTCTTTTCTAGTTTTGTTTTTTGCTTTGTTGATTAACCTAACCATGAAACTTTGCAAGACATCTAATGTGAGACACACGAATAAATTCTGATTCAAAGCCTTCAGACTTTATCATGGTCCTTCCTCTGGATGGGTTCCATCTTTACCGATCTCTAATGGATCAAAAGGAGGGTGAGATATTATTATCTTCATTATTTTTGAAATATTTTATTTTTGTACTCTATCTCTCTCTCTCTCTCTAAACATAATTGCTGGCCATCTTTTAGATATTTGTTGAAGTTGTATGACTATCAACTCAGATTTTTGTTTGTTCATGTCTATAATTTCTGTATTTATATATCTGTGAATGTGTATTGTTTTTATGGAGTACATATTCTTTTTATGGAGTGCATATTGAATTGTCTCCAGCCATGGATGAGTATGACAATGAACTATTCTATAGTTACATTGTCACATACAACGAAGTGATGGTGCTTGCTTTTAACCAAGAGAAGAACCATGTGGCAGCAGAAACTATAGGGTTGATGGACTAACACAATGAAGCTAAGTGATCAAAAACATTGGTGCAAGCACACGAAGAGAAGAAGAAACATTCTAGGAAAGCCACACGTAAGCATTGGTGTTGCGGGGAGTGGCGGGGTAGAGCAACCCCCTTATAGGCCTTGGGACCATGAGAGAGTTCTGGTTGCAAAAAAGCAGGGTGTGAATTTTAATTCACCAAGCCTGGCTCATGGCTTGTCTTCCAGGTTTTCCTCTAAGAGTTTTTAGATATATTTTCAAAAATTTAAATAATATTCACATTTCTTATTAATGTTGAAAGTGATGTTTTGTGCCTTCTTTGTGAAGTATAAATGAGATAATACTTTACCTACTATTATATATCTATATCTATACCTGCAGTTCTATATCTATAAGACATCCATATATACTATAGTGCATATGTATAATACTGAAGTATATATGTACATATATACTATAGCATATATGTACATATATATTTAGTATATGTACATATACACTACAGTTCTATATGTACATATATACTGTATATAACTATATTATTGATGAGGATGATGTATGTGATATTTGCTTGTGTTTTGCTAGGTGCCATGTTCTCTAATTTATCAATTGATAAGTTGTTCTATTATAGCTTTTTGGAAGAAGAATTAGCATGTCTTACACATTGAGGCATGTCTGGCACACACAGGTACACTTTGATAGTGATATAAGGGTTATTCATCCTATGTGTTGCCCTAATAGAAATAACATGTTATATAATGACATTGTTTGTACGAGGTTATTCATCAAGTGTATTATATTTATTTTATGTTGTGTTTTAATATTTTACATGGTATCAAACGTGACCCCAGGGAAAGGTAAACTATAGGGGAGGGGGTGTGTCGGAAAGAGCTATAAACTCTTAGAAGGAGTGCATCCACTGTGCACTAGCTACCACGATTACCCACACATTGTGTGCTATGTAAATCTTCGCTCGCTCACTATACATTATTGAATCCATGACACTCCCACTGTGTGTAATTAAAAATATTTCTCACAAGGCTTAGGCCTCGATTCCAACTACATTATTGCCATATGTGACCCATAGAAGTGGATATTGCTGAATCTGAGTTTTATTAGCTGGATAAGATGCTCTACAACCTCAAATACAAGCAAGAGATGAGATGTTGATTTTTCTGTGAGCTCATAACAGGCTTGGCATAACATTGAGCTGTGAAATTTTTTGTTTTTTTTTGTTTTTAATTTGATTTGGTTGCTTGGATAGGTCATAGACCTTTTTTATCGAGGGGAACTTGATTACATCAGTGACAAACTGCATGCATTGAAATTGTGAAGTTGTGCAGAGAAGCTGGATAGGCTATTATAATGGCAATGGAGTGCAGGTAAGACATCTACTTGAACATCATGATGGGTGATTTGACAAGCTTCCTAATGAAGTATATTTGGTATTCTTGTTGATTGAACTCATGTTCATATTGTTAGTGTATCATTTGTTTACGATAGTATTGAGATAAGATTTCATTGATGATGATAATGAGATGTTAAAAAAAATTTGTATGAAGTAGTAATCAAGTTTTCTTATTTGATATAATTTTTTGTGTACATGAGATATTCATAGATTTTATGCTTTCGTGAATCATATTAATACTAGCTTTAAATTTATAGTGCATTGAAGCAAGATTAACTATTCGTGCTCACAACCATCAAATATTCTTTCAAAGTGTCATTTATTTTTCCTAAAAAAAGTTTTCTTATAGTTTTCTAAAGCAAAAAACGTAATAATAAATTTTAGTTCATGTGGGATATGTAGTTTAGAAGAAAAAAGATTTTGATTTTTGATAATGACCATTTCCATGCATCAATGGTTCAGTTGAACTAGAAAGGTATAATATATGGACAAGATAAAGAAATATGAGAAGATAGGAAAATAGTGTGTGCGTGTGTTTGTTTGGACACATATAATTATACTATATTTATGCTATATGCATGTACATTGCATATATACATGCCTATGCATTTTTAAGTAAATGCAGAAAAATATCTGATGCATACTTGCATGATACACAACCAAAATTCACCGAATTACCGACCAATTTTTTAGTCACTAATTCGGTATTTTTTTGGTCGGTAATCAAAATAGCGATCATTTACCGACCAAAATATTTGTCGCAATTTTGCTTGTCGCTAAATATTTTACCAACAAAAAATCAGTCGGTCTGTAAGTTACCGACCATTTACTGATCCTCTATAGACAAAGATTTATCGACTATATTCCGACAATTTACCGATCGAATAAATAAGGTTAGTAGATGGTCTCTAAATGGTAGGTAATTAACGACCATTTAGAAACCAATCACTGACAAATAATTACTGACTAAATTCCAACTATTTTCCGACCAAAAGTATTTGGTCGGTAAAAGGTCAAGAAACAGCCGGTAAAACCAAAAAAATTGTGACTAAAAACTAATCAAAATCTAAATCATTTGTTGGTAATTGATCTCCAAATGAAATACCAACCATTTGAGGACCTTTTACCAACCATTGATATTAACAAATTTTGGTCGATTTGGTCGCAATTCGGGCGGTAATTACCGACCAAATTTTTTTGCCGTATTTCTATAGTTGCTACATAAACTAAAACATAAATCACAAAAAAAAATCATTTTGATTCTAGTATTGATTTAGTTCCTACAGAAACATTTACAAATAAAACAACAAAATAAAAATCCATTTAACTACAGCCAACAACTTTATATACTGCATATATATATATTAAGAACATCAAGATAAAATAAAAAAATAAAATCCCAAATCAAATTTTAAGGCATTGAAAAAAATGTGTGTAATACACTCAATCATCCAACTTAGTTTCATAATCGTTATGCTGTGACATTTCTGGTCCACACGGTGAGATGTCGAGAACTGGGGTAGAGCTATCTATTGCTACTAGTCCTAATGTGGTTGTTGCAGATACTACTATAGGTGATGGAGTAGATGCCGTAGTTGGATCATTACGCCAAACAATCGAGATAGATCATTTGGTTTGAACTACAGTCCTCCTTCCTAAAACTACTTTGTAAGCCAGTCAAAATGCATACGCAACTCATCCCTATCATCCTCATAGTCGATCATGCATCGCATGGTATAAGCCAACTAAAACTGTATTGAATTTCATATCTCGTCCTAAAAATCCTCCATTTTCGAGAACAAATTCAAAACTAGTCCTGAAAATTCAGCTTCATAGTCTAGTCATCTATGTGAGTAGAATGATGATGTAGATGAACCGACGCCATAGACTGGTATCTTCTCCTTGCCATCAATAGCCATATACCAAATCTGATTCGCATCAACTGGTGGACCTGATGAATTAGAACTACCTATTGCACCATCACATGAACATGAAGTAGACTAGGAATATGCTTGAGTCACAGCAGTTAACATTTTTTCAAATCTCGCTTAATAAAAATATATGAAAAGTATTTCAATTTATATTCAAACATAATTTTTTTATTTAAACTTTCATTTGTTATACGAGATCTATGATCAACGAAAGTCTGATCATCATGAGCCTTCATGTGCATGCATCTGAATAAGCGAGGAGCACTAGACTTCTTACCCTCCTTGAATCTTTATAATTACAAACAATACATACGTTAATTATATTGAAAAATAAATTCTTTATGAGAAATAAAATTTAGGCATAATTGAAGTCAATTCACAAATTAATAAACATAAAAAGTATAAATTATATATAATACCAATGCTCATTCATGCTCACGCATTGAGCGAGATCCACAAGTATGTGTAGACATGCCACTACCCTCTCTAGCCCGCTCTGAGCGATGATTACTTTTCTATTTATTACACCTTTTCTTATAATCCAAATCTTCCCATCTGCTCTGCCACTCCTCGAAAACATGATCCGGGATACTTGAATCTTTTTCTTTCTTCATCAGCCATTCATCTTTCATCTCATATATGGTGTCTTTATACCGATTAGCAGCATGTTTGTAGAACATACTTTTGACCGACTCCTTTGGTTGTGTTTACCTGTAAACTTTCTACAATTATAAATAAATAATTTTTAATTAGTAAACAAAAGAATAAATAAAAGATGTAATTATTTTTAGGTAGTAATATTTACCATAAATTCTCTCCAAATAATTAATTGGTCTCTATGTGTTAGTGACTTTCAATTATGTCCATTAGGTTTAAAGGACTTCTTGAAAATTGTCCTTAGAATCCTAAAAATTAACGAGAAGGCTCTAAATTCGTATTGTAAAAAAATGTATTAGCAAGTAAGAAATAAATAAATAAATTGATAAATAATTTGTTAAGTTTTATATCTTACGGATTATCAATTATTGGATCAAAATGAGCAATTGGGAGAGTCTCGTCTATTGGGTGCTCTATGGAAGATTCACCAACATCTCCATCCTCTCCCTCCTCTCCCTCCCACATATTATGATCATTCATCAAAATCTCACCACCATTATGTGGATCAGTTAGCTGATGCTTTTGCTGCGGTACCTTTACAACCTTCTCTGTCAACAGTGGCATCTCTTCCACCCATGACCCTCTACCAGTTTCAGGCATACATGAGGCTGTGCTGCCTATACCATAACTCATACAACCTTACAATGTGCAGCTTATACCTCTTCCACGTCCATACCTGTAAAAAAATACTTAAGGCAATGAAAATAAACAAAAATGATTAACAATTAAAATAACATAAAACTCACTATCTACTCATTCTCATTAGAATCATCCAAATCTGGTTCGTCTTCTTCAGATGTAGTAACATCATTTTCAAACTCATCTTCATCACTCATTTCTTTCTCATAATCAATTAAATTTTCATCAACATCTACATCCCCACTTGTATCCATCTCAGAAGATGTGACTAAAAGGATGTTTTCGTTCCCCACCACAGCTTTAATTAAAACATCTTTGTCATCATTTAGAAAAGCTGGTTTTATGAAATCAGTACTTGGTGATGCGGGGATGTCAATTTGAGTCCTTGCATTTATCTTGCACACAACTTTCCAATCCTTTCTAGGACCGGTCCCACTCGGATATTCACAATAATAAACCTGTGATGCTTGTACTGCTATGACAAAAGGTTCATATTTATTAAATCATTTTTTATAGGGCACATCGACATGTTTATATCGAGGATGGACAATAATACCAACATGTGGTGTTGGATCGAACAATTAACATTTGAATAACACAATTTTTTTAACTAGGAGGGCTTCAAATTCTAACTCGATCACTTCGACCAGAGGCACGTAATAGCCATATTCAGTTTCATTGTATACGGATCCTTTAATGCATACCCCCGTATTATCAGTTGCCCAGTATCTACCATATAATTTAGTGTGAAATTTAAAACTATTCACACAGTAACTATTGTATGTTTTAACCTCTCTTAGGGAACCTCGTGCTGTACTTCGAAGATAATAATTACAAATTTTACTTTCACAATTATGAACTTGTAATCAAAATTAAGTGGATTGTTTAGATTATAATTATAAATTTTATTAGAACAATACAATTATTTTGAGTTTTTTATTATAAGTAAACATACGTATTTTTCAAAAAATGATGAAAATTCTTTCTCCGTCCCAGCATTGATTGCTTCTTCATTTATGTTTTGGAAACTCTTTACATTTATCTGTAACAAAATCAAAAAAAAAAGAAACTAAAAATATTTGATATATTGATAGGAAATAGTAAATTATAATGCACAATAGATGTCATTTGACAATTATGAAATACTTACTCAATGAATGGTAGAACATTTGGACAATTCATTAGGACATAGATTAGGTGCGGTATATCCATAGTCTGCTAGATACATTTTCTCTTAAGCACCAATTGCTTTACCCGGAGGCTTGAAAATTTCAAATATATCATTATCCACATTGTCATAAAGATAAACCTCATTTTGCTTTTCTTTAAGTGGATGAGTTGGTTCTCCTTTTTTGAAATAGAATGATGCAAATTTTGCTGCCTCATCCATAATATAACTTATTGGTATATAACCTTCAACTTGAGCCTTATTCATTATTGTATGCTTTATTTTCCTCAAGTATCTACAAAAAAGATTATTGAAAATTACAAGTCATTTTTATGTATATATAAATATATATATATATAGGAAAAGAATTGGTTTAGTGAATTAATATTACCTTTCTAGAGGATACATCTAACGATAATGGATAGGACCAGCAATCCTTGTTTCATAAGCGAAGTGCACTGGAAATGTTCCATTGAGTCAAAAAAAAACTAGGAGGAAAGATTTTCTCAAGATTGCATAAGATAACAAGAATTTGTTCATCCAAATACCTCAACTCCTCATTAGTCAATGAAGAAGAAGTCAATTGCTTGAAGAATAAAGAAATCTCAGTTATTGGCTCTCATATTCTATTTGGTGGAATTTTCGAAGAGCAATTGGTTACAACCTTTGCAAGAATACATCAAAATCATAACTCTTCATGCCAAACATATTAAGTTTTTTCGCATCCACACATCTCTCCAGATTAGAAGCATCCACATATTTGGAAATCTAAGTTTTTTTACCCACTCCAAGATAACCTTCTTATGTGATTTATTCAGAAGAAATGGCACATCAGGGTATTTTTTGGTGACAAGATTTTTTATAAATTTTGGATGACAATAATATTAATTCAACTCATCTCTTGATTTGTATATGTCCTTAGTTTTCCATGGAATGTTTAATAATGTATTGAAAATATTGTCAAAGACATTCTTCTTGATATGCATAACATCAAGATTGTGCCTGAGCAGGTGTTAATGCTAGTAGGGCAAATCCAAGAAAATACTTCTCTTATTAGACCCACGATTCTTAGATATAGTTGCATTCACAATCTCAGCATCAACATCTATCACCTTCTTCAACCCTTTATTATTCAATTCCTGTAGAATATCATCCCCATATCCAACCCCAGGAATTGTTTAGTAACCTTTCTATTCTTAATTAAGTCTTTAGTGTTACGTCGATATGAATGATTAATAGGCAAAAACTTTCGATGATTGTCGAACCACAACTATTTTCCACTCTTAGTTAATCTAAAAGTATCAGAATCTTCCATACAATGCAAACATGCCAACAAACTAGTTGTACTCCGCCCAAACTTCATAGAATATGCTGGAACATCATTTATGATCCACATGAGGGCAGCGTGCATCTAAAAATGTTGCAATTTGGAAATATCTTAAGTTTGAACCCCAACATCCCAAAGATTTTTTAACTCTGCTATCAATGGCTACAAGAAAACATATATCTTCTCCTTTGGATTCATAGGCCCCAACACTAACACAGTCAAAAACATAAATTCCTACTTCGTGCATAAGTATGGAGGAAAATTATACGGGATCACCACCACAGGCCACAAAGAATATTACTGTTCAGATTGACTAAATGGTTGAAAACCATCAATAAATAAACCCAGCCTAATATTTCGAACATCAGAAAAAAATCATGAAAACACCCATACAATTTTTTCCAAGCAGATGCATCGAAAGGGTGACACATCTTACCATCCTCCATATATTGCGCTGAATGCCACCTCATTTCTTTAGCTATTGCGGTTAATGCATACAATCTCTGCAACCAAGGTGTTATTGGGAAATAGTGCATCTTTTTATACGACTCATTCAACTTACATATATACAATCTATTTTCAGAACCCCTAATCTTTTGCTTTTACCGAGCATGCCCACATATTTTACAACTATTAAGGTCACTATCATCACCCCAGTATATCATACAGTTGTTCACAGATCAATGAATGAGCTGTACGGTTAATCCCAAGCCTCTAACTAACTTTTTCGTGCTGTAGAAATCCAATGGCACTAGATTATCTTATGGCAACAATCTTTGAATGAATTTAGACATATCATCAAACCATGCCTGTGAACACCTATGTCTGCACTTTATTTCTAACATCCTCATGGCCGTAGAAAGTTGTGTATGCTTATAATTTCCCTCAAATATAGGGTTGTCTCAAGCTCGAATCATATCATAGAAATTCCTTGCCTCAACATTGGGTTCCTCTTTCGGGTTGAATTCAAGATAATAAGCATCAAAAACCATGTTATAGTATGTAGTGTGATTAAAATTATCCGAGACCATCTGATTAGTTTTACTTACTGACATCCATACTAAACTTGTACACCTTAGGTGGACTTGCTTCTCACCATGGTATATCCAAACATAGTAATCTGTAACAAAACCATTTCTATACAAATGCATCTTCACTGTCTCAATATTCAAAAACTCTTTATAATAACATTTAACTAAAGTGCAAGGACATCAGATATCTTACCACCATTCACACACTCAGGATGTCTCAGAGCAAACTCAAAAAATTCATCAACTTTATCCCCCCATTCATTAGATAAAATTCCTTTGATTATTAGACCCTTGTAAATCCACTCACAATCATCTTTCATGACTAGTTAAAAAAAATCATTTTATTTAACAAATGAAATTGTCTCTAATTATAGTTATATATATTTATATAAACATTTATTTAGATATATAAATATTTATATATAGTTATACACACATAGTTTAAAATAATGTTGTATGTTGTTATACATATAATTATAAATATAGTTACATGTTGTTATACATATAGTTACACATATAGTTAAACATATATTTATATATGTAAGTTTATAGATTTGTTCATTTAATTTTATATATATATAGATATAGTAATGTATAGGTATAGATATAGTAAAATACTTTTTTATATACTACTTTATATATATATATATTAAATATAAGCTATAAATTTAATATTTAAATATAATTATGCATAAAACTTTTAAAGTTATACACATAGTAAGATGCAATTATTTATAGTTATATATTATTTTACATATAATATATATAGTTATAAATAGTTATATATAATAAAACATATAGTTATATATAGATATATTAATATAAGTAGTTATAAGTGGTTATACATAAATATAAACAACATTATAAAAAATATTTTGTTTAATTATTTTAATACATAAATGTATATATAGTTACAAATATAGTTATTTATAATTATATAGACATTTATTTATTTATACAAATATTTATATATAGTTATACACATATAGTTTAAACTAATGTTGTATGTTGTTATACATGTATTTATAAATATAGTTACATGTGGTTATACATTTAGTTGCACATATAGTTAAATGTATATTTATACATGTAAGTTTATATATTTGTTAATTTAATTTTATATATTTATACACATAGTAATGTATAGGTATAGATATACTAAAATACTTTTTATACTACTATATACAAAAATATTTAAAATATAAGCTGTAAATTTAATATTTAAATATAATTATGCATAAAAATTTTGAAAATATACACATAGTAAGATATAATTATTTATAGTTATATATTATTTTACATATAATATATATATATATATATAGTTATAAATAGTTATATATAATTAAACATATAGTTATATATAGATATATTCATACAAGTAGTTATAAGTAGTTATACATAAATATAAACAATGTTATACAAATTTTTTTGCTTTAATTATATTAATAGATAAATGTATATATAGTTACAAATAATATTATGTATAATTATATAGACATTTATTTAGTTATACAAATATTTTTTTATAGTTATACACATATAGTTTAAAATAATGTGGTATGTTGTTATACATGTAATTATAAACATTACAAGAAAATGTTCATTTTGCTAGGAAATTTTAGCTAGTGATCAATCCGTAGCTAAATTGGGAGGGAGCAGCTAGGGAATAGTAAGGGATTTATGTATTTTCTTTGAAATAAAAATTTGCAACGGATTAGTGATGAAATATTTTTTGTCAATTCCGCTCATGAAAAGTGGGGAATTTAGCGACGGATTTAGCGAAGGATTAGCGACTACAAATTATAGTAAATTCTGCTCAAGAAAAGTGATGAATTTAGTTGCGGATCAGCGATGGAAAATTTTCATAAATTCTGCTCAAGAAAAGAGGGGAATTTAGTGATGGATTTAGTGACGGATTAGCCTTGAAAATTTTTCATAAATTCTACTCAAGAAAAGTGTGGAATTTAGCTACGGATTTAATGACATAATTTCTCTAACTTATAAAATCCAGAATTTAGTGATGAAATTTGGGATAGATTTTATCTAGCTAATAAAATCTAGAATTTAGCAACAGATTTAACGAATGATTATCTCTAGTTAATAAAATCCATAATTTAGTGATAGATTTAGTGAGGGCTTTTCCCTAGCTAATAAAATGAATAATTTAGTGATGGATTTTTCCTAGCTAATAAAATTTGCAATATGGCGACAGATTTATTTACAAAATTTTCCTAGCTAATATAATCCAGAATTATTGACAAATTTAGCGACGGATTTTCTCCAGCTAATAAAATCATGAATATATCTATGGATTTTGAGACGGAATTTTTATAGCTAATAAAATTTGGAAATTAGCTACAGATTTAGCGATGGAATTTCCCTAGTTATTTACTTCCGGAACATAGCGACAGATTTCAGTGATGAAATTCCCTAGCTAATTACATCCGGAACATAGCGATGGATTTTAGCAAAAGAATATCCCTAGCTAATTATACCCCGAAATATTGCGACAGATTTAGCAACGGAATTTTCCTAACTAATTACATCCTGAAAATAGTGACTGATTATAGCGACATAATTTCCTTAGCCAATACTTCCTGAATATAGTGACGGATTTTTATGACGGATCTTCCCTAGCTAATTAAATCCGGAATATAGCGAAGGATTTAGTGACTCATCTTTCCTAGCTAATTAAATCCCGAACATAGTGGTGGAATTTTTCTAGCCAATATTTATTTTTTTAATTTTTTTAAATTTTCTATTAGTTTTAATATTTTATTTAATTTTGTTTATTAATTATATGTTAATGGTCTATAGATGAGCAATCCTTTAAAAATACATTCTCCTCATAAAATCATACAAAATTGATATTATAAATAAATAATTTAAAAATATAAAAAAATTATATTAATAAGGGCTAATATAACTATTGTTATGATGTATTAATTTTTAAAAAAATTGTATAAAAATTTTTTTTAAAATTTTTTATTAAGAAACTAAATAATTGGTATTTAAGTAACATTAAATAATAAATTCAATAAGTATAATATTTTTTTTCGATATTTAAAAAATTAAATTAACAATAAAATTTCTACTGATATAAATGTAAATTAATTAATTATATGATAAAATAAAAAATATTTTCAAAAATATTTGATTTGACAAATAAACTAGTAAATATTAATATTATTATAAGTATAAAAAAATTTTATGATTATAGGAAACTTTTAAAAAAAATGAATAATAAATATTTTGAAAATCTAGAAATATAAAAAAATATAAAATTTTCAATAAAGTTAAAAGAAAATAAATTAATATTTTATAAATAAATACATAGATGCTTGCTCCTACTAAAATTTATACAAATTAAATAATTGAGTAATATTTTTACAATTAGCTTTTAATATTTATTATTTTTATTAAAATAATAAATATAACTCTTTTTAATTATCTTCTCACTTTATGTAATTTTTTTAATTTTAAAAATTATTAATGATATCAAATAATATGAAATTTTATGCCTTTAAATTATTTCATATTATCTTTGTAAAAATTAATATGAATTCTTAAAAATTTATAACCATAAAATATAAATTTTTATATATTTTTTAACATTAAGAGAATTTTATAACTCTTATGTGAGTGGCTAAAAGACAAATCATCTTTTCATTTATGTCTTATTATATGAAGTTTATTTATTTTGTACCTATTGATATTTTTTTTATAAGGCTAAACATATTTTTTTTATTGTTTATATATTTATTGTTTAATTAATATTATAATAAAAAATTGTAAATTATTTGTTTTTCATTTATACCTTACTACACGCACATTAATTTTATTGAAAAAATTATGATAGTAAATAAAATTAATGAGTATTTTTGTATTATATATATATTGTTTATTTAATGTTTTAATAATTAAAAATATAAATATTTTCCTAAATATACATTTTGTCTCTCGATGGCAAAGCATCTCTAACACTTGAACCGAATTCCTCTGCAATCCACCATCTATCTCTTGATGCCGATGCAACAAAATTTAATCGATGTTTAAGTTATAATTTGTTATTTATTTGAGGTACATTTTATATATTTTTTTTGTTTCTGAAAATCTTCTTTAATCACAATGGTATGCTTGGATTGCATATATAAACTTATTCATATAAATACTTCATGCATTTGTGATATAATACATTGTCATTGTGTTGCTTTTGATGGTGACAGTATACAAAAACAATATATAAATAGAATATATACTTAGGTATGTTGACTTGATATCTACAAAAATAGTATACATCAATATGCATGTGTATTTTATACATAACTTGTATACATACTTAGGTATGCTGACTTGATATCAACATAAGTAGTATATATTTATACATCAATATAAATAGTATACATACTTAGATATGCCGACTTGATATCTACAAAAATAGTATACATCAATATGCATGTGTATTTTATACAACTAGTATACATACTTAGGTATGCCGACTTGATATCTACATAACTAGTATACATACTTAGGTATGTCGACTTGATATCTACATAACTAGTATACATACTTAGGTATGCCGACTTGATAGCGACATAACTAGTATACATTTATATATCAATATAAATAGTATACATACTTAGGTATGCCGACATAACTATATATAAATTGTATAAAAAAATAGTATGCATAAACATGCGTGTATTTTAAATAAGTGTATTAAAACATAACTATACATCAATATGCATGTGTGATATAATTTGAATTTCTTATATAAGTGTATTTTACTTTATTTATATATAACTAAAAAATAGTATACATAAACATTATTATATAAATTTAACAACGTATATTTAATATACATATATATACACATTTATATATAACTATATATAAATCTATTTAACAATATGTATATAAACATATTACTTTATATAAATGTATTTATCTACATTAATATACATAACTATAAATAAACAATATACAAAAACAATATACATAAACATAACTATATATAAATATAACAATGTATATTTAATATACATATATATTAATAGATATATAACTATATATAAATGTATTTAACAATATGTATATCAGCATATTACTTTATATAAATGTATTTATCTACATCAATACCTATACATAGTCATATGTCTAAATATATATAATTACATGAAAAAATATATATAACTAAATCTACAACATGTATAACTATATGCTTCAGAAAGATAATATCCATTCATATCATTCATCTCATTGATACATGTTTTTTTGGATATTGTATAAATCTTTATCATTTTCCCAAATATTTTAGGAACTTGAATTTAATTCTTTCAATCTTAATTATTTTTTTATTATATTTTTATATGTTTGTATAAATCATTATGATTTAATATGTTTAGGGTTTTTATTTTTGTTTCACTTAATATCATTTAACTAAAATTGATTTGTAATAAAATGTTAATTTGTTAAAATTTATTTTGTAATTTTCAAAACAAATCACAATATGTTTGGGTAATAAATATTATAAAAAATTCCTAAAATATATATGTGATGTAGTTTCAATTTACAAAGAAAAACTTTAAAAATAAAATTTATTTACAGAATAAAATTTGTACCTCATAATATTCAATATGTTATATTTATTATAAAGAAATAATATTTGAAATGTTTCTATTAATTACAAAAAAAACAATGTAATGTATTAAATTAAAAAAAATTAAAAAATTTATCTTAAAAAATAAATTCATATATTATTATGGTCATTTATATATTCTGAATAAAATAAAATAATAATTACTTGTAGAAAAATGTACTCTTGTATTTATATGGTAATCTATTTTGATTGAACATAATTAAATAAATAATTAATTTTTTATGAAACATTAAAGGCATGTATTTATATGAACTACATTATATTTGTTTGAATTTTGAAGTTTCTAAAAATTTATTAATAACAATAAATAATAGGTATGAATTTATTATAGACATTAATATTTTAAAAAAAAGTATATAGACAAACAAAAACAATATTATTGATTTATGAATTATATTTTCATTTTTAACATAATAATAGAACCAAAATAATTTATAAATATGTCGATTTAATTTATTTATATGAGTATAATGATAGTTATTTTAATATAAATATTAAAAAAACAACTATTTAAATATAATAGAAGCTCATATATTTAATTCATAATTTTATTTTACGCATTAATATGCTTCACACACACACACACACACACATAAACACACACACAAATATTTGTTTTAAATATAAAAAATTTATAATATTTTTTAAATTATGTACATTATTTAATATTTTATTTATATTAAATTTACAAAATCAAAAAATTTTAAATATATTTACACACACACACACACACACACACACACACACACACACACACACACATATATATATATAATAGTTTCATGTGTAACAGTCAAAATACATTATGTATATAGGTATATGTGTGTGTTTGTGTGGGTGTACAGTAATATATGCATGCATATAAGTATATACAAACAACTTTGAAAATGTAGATACATATGTGAATATATACAAAAGTACAAAAAAGTGTATGCTGATATATTATGTATATTAATGTATAATAATGTATAAATGTGTGTATGTGTAGGGTAGTGTATATGCACTTATATATTTATGGATATATATGTAAATATCAACATTAATTTTGAGAAGAAAAATACTTGAGCACATAAATATTAACATGTTCCACATATTCGTGAGAGGAGGAGCAAAAAGTGATATTGCAAGATACAACAATTCTCCCATCTATAACACTTTGCCTCAAATTATGATCAGAGAAATACTTGCAATGATAAAGGTGTATTCAAAACTAAATACCATGGTGATACATTTTCATTCAATAGTATAATTTGTTCAAATAAAAAAATCGATATAATATCTTCTACAACAACCCTTCTATCTCCTTTCTCTAGTCTTGATAAGCTATTTTAAATTTTGATTATATGTACATTTCTTATCTAATATCTCTAGTTCAAACTATTTTAATAGTAAAATCCATCAAATCAATCTAGGATTGACATCTTACTTTTCTATGAGATATTTGATTATAGAATATTTAGTATATACTATAACTTTGGTCCCCACTAAATATGATATTAATTTGTCAAAAGAAAAGATTGTTGATACAAGTTCTTTCTCTATATTTGTGTATTTCAATTCGGCATTTTAGCGTGTGTTGTTATCATTGTATATGATAACTATTTATAAATATTTGTATAACTATATAAAACTCTTCATAATTATATTTAACTATATTTGTAACTATGTAGACTATTTTTTAACTATATTAATAACTATATATAACTCTTTAATAAACAATATACTATTTTATAACTATATGAGTAATTCTATATAACTATATTTTTAACAAAATATATCATAATTATAATAATATATAACTATATATAATTGTATTTTACGATACGTATAACTTAAAAATATAATATATAACTATATCTTTAACTACATACCTATTTATAACTATATGTATATAATTATATATAAATATTTGTATATCTATGTAATACTCTATATAATTAAATATAACTATATTTGTATTTGTGTAGACATATATGTATTCATAGAATTAAATATATATATGTATTTATAACTTTGTATATATTTATGCATAACTACTTATAACTACTTGTATGAATATATGTATATATAATTATATGTTTAACTATATATAACTCTATTTTTAATTATATATGCTATAGGTATAAGATCATATAAAGGTTGACCCTTCTCTCTAGCGACCATCTCTTGAGGTATATTTATTCTTTTTTATTTCTCTCATCAAAACTATTTACTATCAAACTACAAAGGGATTGATATTTAGTGGAAGAAATGGGGTTTACATTCACAAATTTGTTCAGCAGGCTCTTTGCCAACAAGAAGATGTGGATTTTGATGCTAGGTCTTGAATCTGGAGGAAAGAAAACTATTCTGTATAAGTTGAAGCTTGGTGAAATTATCACCACAATTCCTAATATTGTCTTCAATGTAGAGACTATTAAATACAAAAACATCAATTTAATTGCGTGGGATTTTAGGGGTCAAGACAAGATTCACCCTTTCTAGAGGGATTACTTCCAAAATATTCCAAGGTCTCATATTTGTGGCGGATAGAAATGATAGAGATCTAGTAGATGAAGCTAGAGATTAGTTGCATAGGATGCTAAACGAGGAAAAGCTTCGTGATGCAGTTTTACTGGTATTTTCCATTAAGAAAGATCTTTCCAATGCGATGAATGCAGCTAAAATTACTGACAAGCTAGGACTTCACTCTCTTCTCCAATGCCCTTGGCACATTCAGAGCACTTGTGCTAGCTCTGGAGAGAACCCTACGATGGTCTTGATTGGATTTCCAATTACATTGCCAGCAAATCATAAACAATTTTAGCAGGATTAGGCCAACTTTGTTGACATATTTGGATGTAAATCTAATTTTTACCTATTTTGCTTGAGTTTTGTTCTATTAAGTGGATTACATCATCTATTTCTAGGGGGATTCAAAATGTATTTATATTTATATATTGCACACCGAAAATACTCGACTGCATTTACATTGTTTGATCTGTTGTAAGTCAAACTTGTTTTTTTCTATTTTGTGTCTTTTTGCCTTTGGATCGCAAAGGTATAAAAACATATAACTATAAATAATATCTTTGACTATATGTATAACTTTACAATATTATACATAACTATATTTAAAAATATAATCAACAACAAATATTTAATATACATTTTTATATATTAGTATATTAAAAATGTCTTTTACCATATATATACCTATAGATAACTATATGTATACATATATAAAATTATATATATATATATATATATATATATCTCTACATGTATAAATATAAGTATAACTATATGTGTAACTATATGTATGACCACATGTATCTATATTTATAATTACATGTATAATAACATACAACATTATATTTAACTATATGTGTATAACTATATATAAATATTTCTATAACTATATATAAATATTTGTATAACTATATAACACTTTATATAATTAAATATACCTATATCTATAACTATGTATACATATAAGTAAATTTATATATTTATTTATAACTTTATATATTTATGTATAACTATTTGTATGAATATATTTCTATATAACAATATGTTTAAATATATAATAAATATTAATAGCTATATATACTATATGTATAATAACATATAACTATAAATAATTGTATCTTATTAATTATATAAATATAAAAGTTTTATATATAATTATATTTAAATATATAATTTACATCTAATATTTAATATAAATTTGTATATATTAGTATATAAAAATGTATTTTACTATACCTATATATAAATAAATGTATACATATATAAAATTATATGAATAAATATGTATACCTACATGTATAAATATAAGTATAACTATATGTGTAACTATATGGATAATCACATATAACTATATTTATAATTACATGAATTAAATCATAAAACTTTATGTTTAATTATATGTGTATAACTATAGATAAATATTTGTAAAACTAAATAAAACTTTATATAATTAAATATAAGTATATTTTTAACTATTTATACATATATGTATACATATGTGTAAATCTATATATTTGTTTATAACATTGTATATATTTATGTATAACTAAATATAACTACTCGTATGAATATATATATATATATATATATATATATATATATATATATATATATATATATATATATAAATAACTATATGTTTAATGATATAAAAATTTTTATAACTATTTATATTAAATGTATAATAACATATAACTATAAATAATTCTATCTTACTATATGTATAACTATAAAAAATTTATACATAACTATATTTAAATATATAATTAATAACATATATTTAATATACATTTTTATATATCAGTATAAAAAATATATTTTAGTATATCAATACCAATACATAACTATATGTATAAATAAATGAAATTATATAAAAAAAATATATATACATACATGTATAGATAAAGGTTTCACTATACGTGTAACTATATGTATAGCCACATGTAACTATATTAATAATTATATGTATAAAAACATACAACATATTGTTTAACTATATGTATAAAACTATATATAAATATTTGTATAACTATAAAAAACTTTATATAAATAAATATATCTTTATTTTTAATTATTTATACATATATGTAAATCTATATAATTGTTTATAACTTTGTATATATTTATTTATATTTACTTAAAACTACTCGTATGCATATATCTATATATAATTATATGTTTAATTATATGTAACTATTTATAACTACATTTGCTATATGTATACTAACAAATAATTATATATGGGATAATACTAATTTGTTGCACTAACTTGAAATAAAATGGCTAAAGATATAATATCAATAATATGTAAGCACATAGCATGAGAGTGTCCATTGATCATGCTCTTATATGGTATAATACAAATAAGGGTCGTACCCTTACCTAGCCCTAGACCTTGGGCTTCACGCTCAAATATGAACTTATGTATAGTAAAAGATGTAATATTTGATATGTTTGTACTGAAAAAATTTTATTTTATTTTATATAATTCTTCATTCTAACACTACACTCTCTATGTGTCTCTCTGTCCCTCTCTAATTCTTTCTATCACTCTCTTCTTCTTTTTCTTTAAGTATATCACACACTCTCTTATTATTTTCTTTCTTGCTCTGCTTTCTTGCATGTTCTCTCTCTCTCTCTCTCTCTCTCCTTCTCTCTCTCTCCCCCTGTCTCCCTCTCCCCCTCTCTCCCTCTCTCTCTCCCTCTCTCCCCCTCTTTCTCTCTCTATCTTCCTCTTTCCCCCCTCTCTCTCCCTCTCTCTTCCTCTTTCCCCCCTCTCTCTCCCTCTCTCTCCCTCCCTCTCTCCCTCTCTCCCCCCTCTCCTTCTTCCTTTCACCATTTTCTCCACCCTCTCTCTCCCTCCTTCTCACTCCCTCTCCCCTCTCTCTATCTCCCCCTCTCCCCATTTCTCTGCCCCTCTTTCTCCCCACCCTCTCTCTCTCTCCCTCCCCCTCTCCTCCTTCAAACTTTAAATGTCTTTCTTTTTTGCATTTCCTTTCTTGTGTTAATCATATTTTGCTCCCTTTATCTAGTATTACAATGATATATATTTTAATCTTTATCATACTAAAAATTACTTTATCTATTCATGTAGATTCTGCAAATGCTTTGTTTCGATATTCATGATATTTAATTTTTAAATATTCATCTATAAGTAATTTTATTTAATTATGTGTATATTTTGAAGTAATAGAATGTTTTATTTAAAATAATGATTGAGCTTTATTTTTTGTATATAAAATTGGGAAAAAGGAGTTCAGATCATCAATGGATGTACAAGAGGTTTATTAATGGATTTTTGAATAAAGATTTTTTGACTGGGCCTGAAACTTTCATCAATTTTGCATGTAGTCAATCGAGATTGATAGATGGAGAAATAATTAAGTGTCCATGTAATCATCGCAAGTGTCACAATATTACTTTTTGTGATTCAAACACTATCAGATACCATTTGGCTAAATATGGCTTTCTGCCAAATTATTTTATTTGGGTTTATGATGTGGAAAGTACAATGGCTCTGAATATTGAGCAAAATGAGCGTACTGAATCATTTGCTTGTAGTGAAGAATCATCTAACACATTCCATAAAATGATCACGGAAGCTGATGGTGCTGACTTCAATATGGATAACATGGATGAACAACCTAATCCTAAAGCTCAGAAATTTTATGAAATGCTTAAAGCTGCAAATAAAGAATTGTGGCTTGGTTGTAAAACACATTCGCAATTGTCACTTGTAGCTCAACTTATTAGCATTAAGTTAAAAAATCATATGTCTGAGAAATTATTTGATCAGGTGGTAAAACTTATGAAGCAGATTGTTCCGGATAATAATTTGATCACTAATAACTTTTACAACACTAAGAATTATTATGAGGAAAGGGTCTACTAGTGGAAAAAACTAATTGTTGTTTAAATGGATGTATGTTATATTGGGGTGGTGATAGTGATTTAATTGGCTATAAGTTTTGTGATCATCCTCGATTTAAGAAGGCACCTTGTGTTGCAGATATGCGACAAAAATTAAAGGTTGTCTTTAAGAAGATATATAATTTTCCATTAATGCCTCGATTATAGAGACTATATGTATCAAATGATACAGCAAATGATGTGAGGTGACATTTTGAGCATGAGGTTGAAGAATGGGTAATGCATCATCCTCAAATCCACTTGCCTGGAACCATTTTAATAATATACATCAAGATTTTGTAGTAGAAAGTCAAAATGTGAAATTGGGTCTTTGCACTAATTGATTTCAACTATTTAGGCAATCTGGACAATAGTACTCAACATGGCCAATGATAGTGACACCTTATAACTTGTCTCTGTGGTTGTTATGAAGGAGTAATATATGTTTTTGTCAATATTAGTTCTACGACCAAAAAATCCATAGGACATGCTGGATGTTTTCTTACAGCCTCTTATTATAGAGTTAAATCATTTGTGAGATGTTTTCTTACATCCTCTTATTGTAGAGTTAAATCATATGTGGGCAGCTCTTATGTGAATGGTAAGTGACTTTGTTGCATATTCTATATTGCCTAGCTGGAGTCTACAAAATGATTCACATGCTCATTTTGCATGGTAAATTCTGATACATTTACCCTGAAATTTAGTGGTAAACAGTCATGGTTTGATAACTATAATAAGTTTCTACCTACGAATCATCCATTTTGAAGAAATTGAACTGCATTTCAAAAAAATAAAACTGTGATGATAGTTGCACCAGTAGTTCATTTAGGAGATGATATTATGATAGAGATTCAGAGGTTGGGTTTGAAGAAGGTAACTAAAAAGGATGCTTCTGAAAGTAATGGACCAATAGGCAAAATATTTGGTTCGAGGAAACGTAGTATATTTTGGGACTTCCCATATTGGAAGTCCAATTTAATTTGTCATAACTTTGATGTAATTCATATTGAAAAAAATGTGTTCGACAGTGTTTTCAACATTGTCCTTAATGTAGATGGAAAAATAAAATAAACTTTAAAATCAAGACAAGAGATGAATGATTACTGTCGGTGTCCTGAATTGAAACTAAATGAGCCAATAGGAAAATTCCCTAAAGCTTGGTACACAGTTGATAATAAGGCAAGACAGATATTGTGTGAATTAGTTAAAAATTTAAAATTCCCTGATGGATATGGGTCAAATATTGTGGGTGTCCTGAATTGCTACGTGGATATGAAGAATCTTAAGTTATTTGGAATAAAAAGTCATGACTTTCATGTATTTATGCAGAGATTAATACCAATTGTATTCCATGAATTACTTTCCCTAAGTGTTTGGAAGGTCCTTATAGAACTTAGTTTGTTTTTCAAATAGCTAACTACAACCACAATCAAAATAGATAACATGGTGAGGCTGGAGAATGACATTCCACTTATTATTTCTAAGCTTGAACGGATATTCCCACCAAGTTTTTTTTGACTCAATGGATCATTTGCTGGTCCATTTGGCATATGAAGCAAGAATAGCAGGGCCAATGCAATACATGTGGATGTATTTTTTTGAGAGGTAAATACATATAATTTGTTGTGTTTTATTATTTCATACATAACGTAATATTGTAATATAATATAATTGAAACTTAGCATTGTGGGTGTAGGTATTTTCTTAAGTTGAAATTGAATATTAGAAACAAGGCAAAAGTTAAAGGTTCAATTTGCAATGCATATTTAGTAGAAGAAGCATCATCATTTTGTTCTTATTATTTTGAGGATCATGGCAATACAAAGAAAAGAAATGTGCCACGGAATGATGAAGGTCATGTGATGGCAGAAGATGTGTTTGTGGACAAACTTTCTATCTTCAAGCACCCTTGAAGAGAATTTGGAAGAGCAATGAAAAGATGTATAACAGATGAAGGGTACAAAGCAACTTGGAGCTACATTTTAATTAATTGTGAGGAGGTTGTGCTATATATTGAGTATGTATATCCAAAATGGTTGCATGCTTAATCATAGTTTAGTTTTAGTTTTAATAGGAATTATTAAAAATTGGTATACATTTTTCTCTCTCATTTTATATTTCTGCAGCATTTATGTTGAGTAGTTAAAATACAGGTAACTAGTAATTTCCAGCAATGATGTCGATTATATGTTAGAAACTAAAATTGTGAATTGGTTAAAAAATTTTGTGAGAATTATTAAGTTTTAAATTTTTGAATTATTTAATTTATTAGTATCTTTTATTTGTTAATTTCATTTTTTTAATTTATGTCACAGGCAATTGATCCTTTAAATGGAGATTCAAATATTTTCATTCAGAATCTAAGTAAAGGCTCGTTTAGATATGTGACAACCTATCCTCGGTATTTTGTTAATAAATATAAATTTCACACAATCAAGCATGGTTCTTCTAAAATAATATTGAATGGTGGTGTATGCATTAAAGGCTTAGGTTATAGTGTAGATGAGATTAATTATTATGGTCAACTCAAAGAAGTTATTGAGTTGGAGTATCCTGGACTCAAAAATAACAAGATTGTATTATTTAAGTGCGAGTGGTTTGATTCTACACAAAATGTGGGCACAAAAATTCATTCGAATTATAAGCTAGTGGATGTTAACCATAAATGCAGATATAATCGATATGAGCCATTTATTATGGCAGTTCAAGTTGCTCAAGTATATTATTATACATATCCAAGTTTATCTCATGATAAGAAAGATTGGGGGTAATTTGAAAAATCAAAGCTCGATCAAAATTTGAAGTACCAACATCGCGAAAAAGAAATGCATACTTAGATATTGCACCGGCATTCCAGAAAGATAACATAAATAATATTGAGCCTGTGAACGTAGATGAAGATCCAGAAAATGTTTGTGATTCAAATGGTGGCATAATAGAAATTGAAGATGAATAATTTCTATCTAAAGATGAGTTCGAACTTCAATCTTAATCAGACAAAATATTAGAAGATCCATTAAGGGATGATAGTGATTCTGATAATTAAATTGTTATAATTTTATTATAATATTAAACTATTAAAGAATTTTTATATTTTGTTGAAATCTAATGGTGTGTTTTATTCAATAATGCATTTTTGTTCATTATATATCTATTATTTGTTATATGTTTTATTTTGTACAGCAGATGGCACCTAAAGGACGTGGCCGTGGTGGAGGTGGACGTGGACATAGAAATGAACCGAATTCATCTAGTATGTTACATCATGTTGCAGAATCAGTATCATGTCATAGCCACCATATCCAGACTACAACATCACAATTACCATCTTCATTTCTATCACCATCCCATCATTGAGACCTCTACTATCACCTTTATGAAATGTAAGCCCACAACCCATTGTGCTTCCTGCACATACTTTTGATCCATCTCTATCTTCTACACCATATTTTACACTAATGTTCCCCCATTCACAAAACCAACAACCTCATCAAATGTTGTACCTTCCTCTGCAATCAGTGTAAAGTTGGAAATTGAGATTATCGATCGGAGGTAAAAGAATATATAAAAATGACTTGAAAAAAAAATTTTGATGTTTCTGTCAATGGTTTTTTTTATTGTTATGATTTGCTTGTTTTCATTGTCATTTATTTATTTGTATAGTTTTATTCCATCTCACAAGTGTTCGTCTATAATTATAATGTCTTTCAAGAAAATGGTTGACTCTAAAGCATTCTCCTGGAAGAAAATTTCTGAATTGACATAAGAGTCATATTTTAATGATATTCAGGTAAAAATAACAAAATAAAAGCATTGAAAAATAATTATCTAATTACTTAACTATTATGTTGGTTATTATTCAAGCAATAAAATAATTATGTTCTTGTTGTTAAAATAAATTCTTTTTTGATTTTTCTATATATAGAATCAGTGCACATGGGCACCTAAATTTGATGGAAAGATAAAGTCATTATGGGAGATCAAAGCTGCTCAACGGTATTCTGATTTTGTCCATAAATTGAAGAATATTAAAGAAATGCCTGATTTTATATCCGAGGATGACTGGCCAGAGTGGCTTAATTATTGGGAGGAGCCATATGTGAAGAAAAAAATCATATATTAGCAACAAAAATCAATGAAGTGAGGTAGCTGGACTAGGTACAAGAATCTATCGACATACAGGAGGGTCAAAGTCGAGCATTGAGCATGATCGAGATTTGATGCAATTTTAAAATTCTAAACATTTATATATTTTGTGGCTGTCCTAATAGTCCAATAAATCAAATATTTACATGGTTTTATTAATTTTGTTAAATTTTTTGATCATTTGTTTTTTTATGACTTAATAAAAACATATTCTAGGCTAGAGAATTAGGTCGAGATCCAAAATTTTATGAGATTTTCAGGAAGATGCATAAATTAAATAGTATGTTGACAACAAGTCACAGATAATTGTGGTAAGAATTTGTGATATTAATTAGATTTTATAAAACTACAGTACATTATGAAAATTATTTGGAATGCAAAATATTTATTTTATTTTTTATATATCTAGAATAGTTTTTTTTCTCTATTTTATCTCAGAATTTAATGGAGGAACGTGTGATAGCTACTTATCAAAAAGTTGAGTGTTCTATGGATCTTCAACCAATTGACTATGATCCAATGTATTTGGAGACCTAAGGATGTCGAAAGAAGCAACGAGTGTACATAATCAACTCTAAGGGAATGACATTTTGTTGTAGTAGTTGTGCTTCTAATTCATTTGTCTCGGCAATGGCGGATGAGGTTGTCAAACAACAAGCACTATAAACAAATGAATGTATTATTGTTATGAAGACCGAAATGAAAAAGAAGGATGCGCAGATATCTCATTTGAAGGAAAAAATATATGATATTAAGAACATAAGGATGAGAAGTATACTAATTTGATGGAAGAAATGCAAGAAATTAAAGAAATGAATAATGAAAGAAATTAAGAATGTAATGCAACAGCATGTGATCTATAAGGAGTCACAGTTAGCGGAATTGGTGCAATAGATAGCATTCAAGATCCAGTTGTGAAACCACACATGAGAGGCTAGCATTCCCTACAAATTATGAGGATGATTTCGTCTGAGAATTATTTCTGAACTGTTATTTATTTTTGTCTATGTGTAGAAAATAATTATGATATATTTTTGCAGGTTTCAATTTTTTTTATTCTAGTTTTGTTCTTTTCTTTTCTTATTAACCTAATTATGAATCTTTACTAAACACATTATGTGAGACAAGAAAAAATTTTAATTTAAAGCATTTTGACATTACCACGATCCTTCTAATGCATGGTTCCCATATTACTGATTTTAGCTTTATCAAAAGGAGGCCTAGCTTATCTTATCTTTTTTATTCTTAAAACATTTTATTTTTGCACACACACACACTCTCTCTCTAAACATAATTGTTGTACATCTTTTGGATTTTTGTTGAAGTTGTATGAAAATCAACTTTAATTTGTGTTTGTTCATGTCTATAATAATTTTTTTTATATATATGTGAATATGTTCTTGTGTCTTCGAATTTTTTAGCTAGAGTTTTAGCCAATTATAGGTATCTAAAAGACTAGTTTCAGGATTGGTGGTGGTGATAGCAATGGGAGTGATGGCAAAGGCAGCAGCTACTGCAGTAGCGATAGTTGCGGCAGTAGCAGTGGCAGCATCGACAATGGTGGTAGCGGTGGCGGTGGTGGCAGCAGTGGTAGTAGTGCCAGGGGCGATGGTAGTGGCAGTAGCGGTAATGACTGTAGCGGAGGCAACAGGGGCATCAGTGGCAGTGGTGGTAGTGGAGGCAGCAACTGCATCAGTGGTAGAGGCGGTAGCAACGGCAGTAGTGGTAGCACCAGCAATGGCTACAGTAGTAGTAGCTGCTACAGCACCAACAGTGGTGGCAGCTAAAGTAGTAGTGGCAGCAACGATAGTAGTAGAGGCAAGAGAAGTAGTGGCAGGGGCAGCAGCAGCAGCATTAGGATCAACAGCGACAGCAGGAGCAGCAACAACGGCAACAAATGCAGTATATACATACGTATATAGTCAATATATATGTACGTATAATACTATAGTATTTTTACTACATATATACTGAGTATATATGTACTCAGTATAACTGTATGCATAATACTACAGTTTATATGTCCATATACTATAGTAATATATGTACGAGTGAAATGTAGTATATATGTACATATTTATTACCGTAATATATATTTATAAAAATAGTTTTTTTATTTAATTTGATTTGATTGAGTGGTTTTAATTTTTTATAGATATGGTACCACATTGTTTCCCATACGAAGCTTGTATAAGTGAAGGGATTTTTCAATAGACATGACACATTGTAAATCAGACAGCTTTTTCACACTAGAAACTTGGTGCCGAGGGAGTAGAGGGAGAGAAAGTAATGTCAATGCATGGATAGATTATACTTTATGCACTGTTAGCAGATACATTGATTAATAAGATGTAATAAAATTTTGATATTTTTTTTGTTTTAGTTATTTAAAATATTGTATTAGAATAAGATATTAAATGAATTTTTTTTGTTTAATTTAAAATTTTCATTTATAGTTTTGGTTTTTATTCAATTTAATTTAAAAATATTATATTATTTAATTAAATTTTTGTCGAAGCTGTATGACAATCAACTTTAATTCGTGTTTGTTCATGTCTATAATAACTATTTTTATATATTTGTGAAAATCTTTGTGTCTCCAAATTTTTTGGGTAGAGTTTTAGCCTATTATAGGTTTGTAAAAGCCTATTATTAGTAGTAGTAGTAGTAGCGGTGGTGGCGGGAGTGACGGCAGTGGCGGCAGAGGTGGTAGCGGGGCAACGGGGTCAGCGGTGGCAGTGGCGGCTGTGGCAACAGTGATAGGAGTGGCAGTGACGGCGGGAGCAACAACAATGACAACAAATGTGGTATATACGTATGTATATAGTTAGTATATACGTCCATATAATACTACAGTATTTTATGTACATATATACTGAGTAAATATGTACCTAGTATATATGTATGCATAATACTATAGTTTATATGTACATATACTACAGGTAATATATGTACGAGTCAAATGCTAGTATATATGTACATATTTATTGTAGTAATATATATTTACAAAACATAGTTTTTTTTAATTTTTTTTGATTTTATTGAGTAGTTTAAATTTTTTACAGATATGATACCGCATTGTTTCCCATACGAAGCTTGTATAAGTGAAGTGATTTTTCAACAGACATGAAGCACTATGACTCATACAACTTTTTTGCAACAGAAAGTTGGTGATCAGGCGAGCAGAGGGAGAGAAAGCAATGTCAATGCATGGATAGATTATACTTTATGCATAGTCGGTAGATATATTGATTAATAAGATGTAATATAATTTTGTTATTTTTTAACTTTAGTTATTTAAAATACTATATACGAATAAGTTATTAAATATATATTTTTTTGTTTAATTTAAAATTTTCATTTATAGTTTATGTTTTTATTCAATTTAATATAAAAATATTAAATTATTTAATTAAAATTTTGTTGAAGATGTACAACAATCAACTTTAATTTATGTTTGTTCATGTCTATAATATTTGTTTTTATATATTTCTGAATATGTTTGTGTGTCTCTGAATTTTTTGGGTAGAGTTTTAGCCTATTATAGGTATGTAAAAGCCTATTATTAGTAGTAGTAGCAGTGGCAGCGGTGATAGCGGTAATGATGGCAGTGGCAGTGGCGGTGCCAGAAGTGGGGCTGCGGCAGCGGCAGCGACAATGGTTGCAGAAGTGGTTGTGGCAGTGACAGTGGCAGCTACGGCAGCTGCTACAACAACAATGGCGGCAACAGCGGTGGTGGTGATGACATCGGTAGAAATAGTAGTGGTGGCAACGAATGTGATTGTGACTGCGGTGGCAGCGGCGATGGTGGCATCGGTGGCAGTAGTGGTAGCAGCGGTAGCAGTGGCAGAGGTGGCAATGGAGGCAGTGGCAGCAGCAATAGTGGGGATAGTAGTGGTGGCAGTGGCTGCTGAGGCACCAGCCGCAGCACCATTTGCGGGTGCAGCGGTGATAGCTGATGAATCATACAGTGGTGGCGGTGATGGCGGTGATTCCAGGATCGGTGGCATTTGCAGCAGTGGCTGTAGGAGAGGCAACGGCAGCAGTAGAGGCAGTAGTGGTAGTGGCAGTAGTAGTAGTGGTATTGGCAGTGACAGCAATAGAGGCAAGAGTGGCAATGGCAACAGGTTCAGCTGCAACAGCAACAAATGCATTATATATGTACGAATAAAGTCCGTATATATGTACAAATAATACTACAACATTTTATGTACATATATACTGAGTATATTTGTACTCAGTATATATGTCTACATAATACTACAGTTTTTATGTACATATACTGGAGTAATATATGTATGAGTGAAATGCTAGTATATATTTACATATATACTGCAAGATTATATATTTATCAAAACATAACATTTTTTTTATTTTAATTTGACTAAGTGGTTTAATTTTCTTATAGATATGATACCACATTGTTTCTTATACAAAGCTTGTATAAGTGATGGGGGTTTACACAAGACATTACGTGTCGTGACTCATCAGCTTTGTAGCACTAGAAAAATGGTGATCGAAGGAGCAGAGGGAGAGAAAGCAACGTTAATGAATGGATTTATTATACTTTTGCACTGTCGGTAGAAATATTGATGAATAAGATGTAATAAAAATTTGTTATTTTTAGTTTCAATTATGTAAAATATTGAATTAAAATAAGTTATTAAATGATTTTATTTTTTGTTTATTATAAATTATTTTTAGTTTCTTTTTATATTCAATTTGATATAAAATTATTAAATTATTTAATAAAAGAATTTTAAAATAAATTAAATTTTCAAACAAGTTTTGAAATTAAAATAGCTAGGAAAAAATCTCTTAATAAATTAGCAAGAGAAAAATCTCTTGCTAAAATAGCTATGGAAAATTCCCTAGCTAATTTAGCAAGAGAAATCTTTATTTTAGCAATGGATTTTCCGTTGCAAAATTTATTTAGCTAGGGACTATTTCCGTTACTAAAATTTGCAACCAGCACTTTAGCTTGGGAAATCTTCCGTCGTTATTTTTGTTTAGTGACGGAAAATCTCATTTAGCTTGCTAATTTAGCTAGGTAAAATATTTTTTTAGCTAGTGATTTGTCCATCACTAAATATTTAGCTATGGACACATTCCCTCGCTAATTTTTAGTAACCAGCACTTTAGATAGGGAAATGATTCATTGTTAATCCATCGATATATCCCTTTTAGCGATAGAAAAGGCTCATTTAACTATGCAATTGTCCCTAGCTATATGGGATTTTTCTAGTATTGAAATATAAGTACATGTGGATATACATTTAGTTACACATATAGTTAAACATATATATATACATGTATGTTTATTTATTTGTTAATTTAATTTTATATATTTATACATATAGTAATGTATAGGTATAGATAAACAAAAATACTTTTTTATATACTACTATTTACAAATATATATATATATATATAATATAAGCTGCAAATAAAATATTTAAATATAATTATGCATAAAACTTTTAAAGTTATATACTTAGTAAGATACAATTATTTATCATTATATATTATTCTACATAAAATATATATAGTTATAAATAGTTATGTATAATTAAACATATAGTTATATATAGATATATTCATACAAGTAGTTATAAGTAGTTATAAATAAATATAAACAACATCATAAAAATTTTTTTTGCTATAATTATAGTAATACATAAATGTATATATAGTTACATATATAGTTATATATAATTATATTGACATTTATTTATTTATACAAATATTTATATATAGTTATACACATATAGTTTAAAATAATGTTGAATGTTGTAATTATAAATATAGTTATATGTGGTTATACATTTAGATACACATATAGTTAAACGTATATTTATACATGTAGGTTTATATATTTGTTAATTTTTTTTATATTTATACATATAGTAATGTATAGGTATAGATATAGTAAAATACTTTTTTATAGACTATAATATACAAAAATATATTAAATATAAGATGTAAATTTAATATTTAAATATAATTATGCTTTAAACTTTTAAAGTTATACACATGACAAGATACAATTATTTATAGTTATATATTATTTTACATATAATATATAAAGTTATAAATAGTTATATATAATTAAAACATATAGTTATATATAGATTTATTCATACAAGTAGTTATAAGCAGTTATACATATAATATAAACAATGTTATAAAAAAAATTTTTTCTTTAATTTTATATTAATACATAAATGTATATATATTTACAAATATAGTTATATATAATAATATAGACATTTTTTTAGTTATACAAATATTTATATATAGTTATACATATATAGTTTAAAATAATGTTGTATGTTGTTATACATGTAAATATAAATATAGTTACATGTGGTTATACATTTAGTTACGCATATAATTAAACATATATTTATACATGTATGTTTATATATTTGTTAATTTAATTTTATATATTTATACATATATTAATGTATAGGTATAGATATACTAAAATTTTTTTTTATATACTACTATTACAAATATATATTAAATATAATCTGTAAATTTAATATTTAAATACAATTATGCACAAACTTTTAATGTCATACAGATAGTAAGATACAATTATTTGTAGTTATATATTATTTTACATATAATATATATAGTTATAAATAGTTATATATAATTAAACATATAGTTATATATAATATATTCATACAAGTAGCAATAGTAGTTATAGATAAATATAAACAATGTTATAAATAAAATTTTTTGCTTTAATTATATTAATACATAAATGTATATATAGTTACATTTATAGTTATATATAATTATATAGACATTTATTTAGTTATACAAATATTTATATATAATTATACTCATTTAGTTTAACATAATGTTGTATGTTGTTATACATGTAATTATAAATATTGTTACATGTTATTATACATATAGTTACACATAAAGTTAAATGTATATTTATACATGTAGGTTTTTATATTTTTTAATTTACTTTTTTAAACATATAGTTATGTATAGGTATTGATATAGTAAAATACTTTTTATATACTACTATATACAAATATATATTAAATATAAGCTGTAAATTTAATATTTAAATATAATTATGAATTAAACTTTTAAAGTTATACACATAGTAAGATACAATTTATTTATAGTTATATATTATTTTACATATAATATGTAAAGTTATAAATAGTTATATATAATATAACATATAGTTATATATTGATATATTTATACAAGTAGTGATAAGAAGTTATACATAAATATATACAACGATATAAACAAATATTTTAATTCAATTATATTAATACACATATGTATATAGAGTTACAAATATAGTTATATTTAATTATATAGTGTTACATATTTATACAAATATTTATATATAGTTATACACATATAATTATAAATATGTCTGTAGTTAAAGATATAAATATATTTTACATTTATATAGGTATACATTTAGTAAAATATAAATATATATAGTTATATATTAGTATACATATAGTATATTTTTTTAGAAATATAGTTATATAGAATTATATATACAGCTATACATTATTATATAGTTACAAATTAGTTATATAAAGTTATAAATATAGTTATAAAAGTAGTTTAATTTATTATAAATATAGTTTAAAATACTTTTATATTAAATGGTATATGATTATATAATTGAATACGTGAATCTATATAATATTTGTGTATAAAATATTTTTATAAATGTTAATTAAATATTATTATATTATATATATAACACTTTTATAAATAATATATTGTATATATATCACATTTATATAAACATTATAAATATTCTATATTTATATAAAAAATAATATGTAATATAAATATTTCAAAAATTGTATAATCATTTAATATTACTTAATTATTATATAAGAAAATATATAAATGGATAGTTTAATATAAATTTTGTATAGATATTTATAAACATTAATACATATGTATAAATATTTATATATAACTTAATATGTTTATATAAATATATCAATGTGTATTTAAAATGTAATACATTTATATATATTAAAGTATAGACATTTATGCATAGTATCATTCGATTATATAAATGTATAAAAGTTTATATATGCTATTATAGATATTTAAGATTAACATTTAATAAAAGTTTTAATTAACATAAATCATTATATATATTAAAGTATAGACATTTATACATAATGTCATATGATTATATAAATATAAACCATTTATATTAAGATTATTCGAATGCAAACATCATGTAATTGAAATCAAAATCACTGCAACCTTAAAAATATAAACAGTAGATGAATAAATTTTTAAAAATAAAAAATTATACTTTAATTAATTGTGTCGAGTCAACATCATATTATATTAAATTAAATTGAAGCAAAATTTAAGAAATTAGGAGGAGAAAAAAAACCTAATACCTGAATATACTGAAATAATGAATTTCCGAATGTCTATATATAATTCAGAGAGATGGAGATGTGTATTAGATATTTGAAGGAGAAGAACAAAGAAAAACTTACCTTAATTAAGAAGAAATATAATGTTTTTTTTTTGATTTCGTGCTTACAGTCGGCTCTGTTTTGGAAAAATAATGGAGTTTTGATGATTTTAGGTCATAATGACTTAGCATATGATTTTTAAATCAAAAATTTAAAACAATGGATTACTGACCAAAATTATGGTTGGCAAATGCTCGATCAGAAAAATCTATAAGTGTTTGGAAGTCCAATTTAACGCCCAATTTTAATGGTAATACACTTTTATTTGTTAAATGGTCGGTAATTAGTCGATAATTTCTATTCGCTATTTCCATCCTATTTTACTGACAATTTCAGACCAAAAATATTTTGGTCGGAAGTTATGGTTAGTATTCGGTGGTGAAATGGTCAAAAATTACCGACCTAAATATTTGGTCGGTAGTTTGGTCGAAAATTATAACCTTAAAAATATATTAGATAACCACTATACCGACCATTTTTAATGGTTATATATTTTTGGTCATTAAATGGTCAGTAATCTTTTGGGAATGTTTTTCTCTAATTCCCTTTTTATTTATAGACCATATTACTGGCCAATATTTGGCCGGTAATATATGGTCGTTAGTTGTTCGGGAATTTCGTCGGAAGATTTTTCTCCAATGTGCCTTTTCAAATTTGTAAATTAATCGTGAATTGTTCGGTAATTACCAACCTATATATTTGGTCAGTAAATGGTCGGTATGTACGAAGCTATAAAAAATTTGAAAAAAGACTATACCGAACAAGTATAATGCTAGGTTGTTAAATGATCGGTAATATATTCGATAACCACTCTACAAACTGATTACCGACCAAAAATATTTGATTGGTAATTATGGTTGGTCTTTGATCGGTAAAAATTTTTTTTTTGTTTCTCTTTTTTGGTCGCTAACTGGTCATATGTTGGACAGCAATTAGTGATCGAATTTTTTGGTCAGTATTTTGGTAGGTATTATCATAATTTTTAGTAGTGATAGTATCGTTCATTAGTTTTTTTATTTCTGAATATTGCAGACCATACACATTAATCCCAAGCCTTTTCTTAACAACTTGATTGTGAAGATGATCATTGTAAAACTCAAGTGGGGAATGGAATACATAGGTGGGCTACCATGTATTATTTTCCTGTACATTGCATTTTTTTCTCAATTTTTTTGGTTTCTTTCAAGTTTCTTTGTTTCGTTGGATTTTTATATGAACCTACGGGTGTGCAAAAATTCAATACCATGCAGCCTATTGTCATTTCAACTTCCATTTCTATTTTGTTTGGTACTTTCTAACTTTTTTATAATTAACCATGGACTGATGCGTGAAACTAGGCAAAACATAAGATTATGTTGATGAGCAGTTTACTGGATATCTTGGAAAAATCATGATGTGATAATTTAAAAATAAGCTCATGATTATCTTGTTATGTGAATATCTAGCAAATGGCAGTTTGTGTTGCAAGCGTTAGTCTATCTATTTTTCAGTGGCATTGTATTTTGTTCTTTATTAGTTTGTAAATGTAGTGTGCTATGCTCCATATGCAAGTGTAACAATGTTATCTATTTGCGTGGAGTATCAGAGAAAAATAACTAGAAGATGTTTGCCATGGAGGGACATGCTTGGGTGCTAGAGTAGTATGCAGTTCTTGAAAAGCTAGGGGAAATAAAACAAAATCAATTTCATAGATAGATTATACTTTATGCACTGTCATTAATTACATTGATGTAGAATAAGATGTAATCAAGTTATTTTATGCTTCTGTTTTAACTGTTTAACAAATTGTATCAAATTATTTTATTAATTGATTTTATTTTTTTTTAATTATAAATAATGGTTTATAATTTATGTTATTATTAAATTTAATATAAAAATTTAAAAATATGTACTTAAATTTTAAGTAAAAAATTAAAAATATGAAATAATTTTGGAATGAAAATAATTAGGGATTTTTTCCTTGCTAATTTAGCTAAGGAATTTCCCTCGCTATTTTAGCTAGGGATTTATTTCATGCTAATTTAGCTAGGGAATATTTTCCTTGTAAATTTTTAGCGACAAGCACTATAACTTGGGAAATGTTCCATCATTATTTCGTCATTATATATAATTTAGCGACGAAAAAAGATTTAGCTAGGTGATTTTCCCTAGTTATTTGTGATTTTTCTTGTAGTGTGTCTATCTTTTTATCTATTATTCATTCTATGTTTCTATCTACCTATCTTTATAGCTACCTATCTATAAATCTATCTATATTTATGTCTATATTTTTATATGTTTGTATGTCTATCTGTCAATCTATCTATTTGTCTATCTGTCTATGTGTCAATCTGTGTATTTTTATATCTGTCTATATATCAATCTATCTATTTGTCTATCTATCTATCTATCAACTATTTATCTATCATAATGTGTATCTATAAATGTGTATTTCTATTTATCTATATATCTGTTAATCTATTTATCTATAAATATGTCTATCTATCTATCTATCTGTATATCTATCTATCTATCTATCTGTATATCTATCTATCTATTTGTCTGTCTGTCTGTCTATTTGTAAATTTGCCTATGTGTCTATTTGTCCAACTAACTATTTATCTATTTGTTTATCTATACATCTCCTTATCTATCTATCTGTCTATAAACTTATCTGCTTATAAGTATGTCTATCTATCTATATATCTGTCAGTCTGTCTATCTTTCTATGTTCTATCTGTCTATATGTCTATCTATCTAATTGTCAATCTATCTATTTATCTATCTATCTATCTATCTGTCAATCTATAAACATGTCTATCTATGTACCAATCAATCTATCTATCTATCTATTTTTCAATGTGTCTATTTTTCTATCAATCAATCATTCTATCTATCTATCTTTCTTTCTTTCTATCTGTCTATCAATCTATCTAACTATCTGACTATATGATGATCTAACTATCTAATTATCTATCTATCTATCTCTCTATCTATTTATGTATATTTCAATCTATCAATCCATCAATATATCTATCGATCATCTTATTTATTTACATATCTATCTATCTATATATCTATCTATCTAACTATCTATCTATTTATCTGTCTGTTTTTCTATCAATCTATCTATCTTTCCTATATGTCTATCTATATATAGGTCTATCGATCTATCAATTTATCAATATATCTATCGATTTTTCCTTCTATGTATCAATCTATATATCTATCTATATCTCTCTAACTAACAATCTATCTAACTATCTATCTATGTATCTTATATATACCTAACTATCTATTAATCTATTAATTTATCTATCAATATATATATATATATATATATCTATATATCGATCTATCATTCTATATTTCTATGTATCTATATTTTTATCTAACTATCTAACTATCTATCTAACTTATTTATTTTTATCAATATATCTATTTATCTCTCTTTCTCTCTATCTTTCTATTTGTATATCTATCTATCTCTCTAACTGTCTATCTATCTATTTGTCTATTTGTCTATCTATCTCTCTATCATTCTGTTTATCTATCTATCTATATGAGTATCTACCTATCTCCATATCTTTCTATCTATCTAACTATCAATCTATGTATCAATCTATTTATTTGTATTTCTATCTATGTATCAATCTATCTGTCTATCTATCTATCGGTCTATCTATATATTTATCTATCTAACTGTCTATCTATTTATATTTCTATTTGTCTATTTGCCTATCTATCTAAATGTCTATCTATCTATCTATCTGTCTATCTATATATCTATCTATCTATCTATCAAGGTATCTTTCTATATATATGTCTATATATCTATCTATCTATCTAATTTTCTATCTATCTATATATTTGTCTATCTCTCAATCAATCTATCTGTCTGTCTGTCTATTTATCTATCTTCCTTTCTATATATCTATCTATATGTCTATCTATCTAACTAACTATCTATCTTTCTATCTGTCAATCTATGTATTTATCTATCTGCCTATTTATCTATCTATCTATATGTCTATCTATTTATCTATCTTTCTGCCTATCTTTCTATCTATCTATATATTTATCTAAATATTATTATATCAATCTTTATGTCTATCTAAATATCTATATGTCAAATATATATTTGTTTATCTATTTATCTATCTACCTATCTTTATATCTGGCTATCAAAATATCGGTCTATCTATCTAGCTATCTATCTTATATCTATATATCTATCTATCTATTTGTGAATTTGTCTATATGTCTCTTTATCAGTCTATATATCTATCTATCTATTTTTCTGTCTATCCATCTATCTATCTAATTATCAATCTATCTTTAAATCAATCTATCTATTTGTATATATATAATACATATTTATCTATCTATCTATCTTTATTTTTATCTATCTATCTATCTATCATCTATCTATCTATTTGTATATCTATCTATCATTTTATTTGTCTATCTATCTATGTTTACTTTGATCTAACTATCAATTTGTTTATTTATCATATTATCTATCTATCAATTTATCAATCAATCAATCAATCAATCAGTGAATCAATATATCTATCTGTCTGTCTGTTTGTCTTTTGGTCTATCTATTAATCTACTAGTGTGTCTATCTGTTTATATATCTATCAATCTATCAATCTATCTGCCAATCTATCAATAAGTCAATAAGTCAATCTGTCTATCTTTTTATCAATCTATTTGTATACATATCTACTTATATAAGTGTCTATGTGTATATCTAACTATGTGTATATCTATCTTTCTAACTATATTTATATCTATATATCTTTCTATCTGCCTATCTAACAATTATATATCTATTTGTCTGTCTATCTATCTATCTATCTACCTGTCTATTTGTTAATCTTTTAAAATGTTAATCTATCAATCTTACTATCTCTCTATATGTATATTTATTTATTCATGTATATATTTAGCTATCTATCTCTTTGTCTATCTATTTATCTAAAAATATATCAATCTATCAATCTTTCTATCAATCTATTTGTCTATATATTTAAGTGTCTATTTGTCTATGTGTCTATCTATGTATCTATATATCTATCTATCTTTTAATCTGTTTATGTGTCAATATTTATATCTATTTATTTAGCTGACTCTCTATTTATTTGTCTATCTATTTATCTATCTAATTGTCTATCTATCTATCTATATGTTTGTCTATCTATCTATCTATATGTTTGTCTATCTATCTATCTATATGTTTGTCTATCTATCTATTTATATGTTTATCTATCTATCTATCTATCTATCTAACTTTCTATCTATAAGTATATATATATATATATGTCTAACTTTTTATTTGTCTATTTGTCTAACTATCTATTTGTCTTTATATCTATATATCTATATATCTCTCTTTATTTCTATCTATCTTTCTATCTTACTATCTATTTGTCTGACTATATACATATCTATTTGTCTATCTATCTATGTGTTTATTTGTATATCTTTCTATCTATCTATTTGTCTATCTATCTATCTGTCTATCTATCTATCTATTTATCTATTTATCTGTCTATCTGTTTATCTATCTATCTATCTTTTTATCTATTTATCTATCATTCTATATACCTATCTACCTATCTATTTTGCTATCTATCTATTTATCCATGTGTTTACTATTTGTGCATCTATCTATCTATCTATTTTTCTTTCTATACATCTATCTATCTATATATCTATGATCTGCTTATCTATCTATCTATTTTTCTATGTGTATATCAATCTATATCTCTACTTGTCTTCATTTCTACCTATGTATCTATCTATCTATCTATCTATCTATCTAACTTTATATCAATCAATCTATCAATATGTCTATCTGTCTATTTATCTATCTATTTATTCATTTTTCTATCTACTTTTTGGCATGTCTATCTATTTGTCTATCTATCTAATTGTTTATCTATCAATCTGTCAACCTATCTATCTATAAAACTATCAGTATGTCTATCTATATTTCTGTCTATTTGTTATCTATCTCTTCATTTATCTTTCTATCTATGTTTCTATATTACTATCTATCTAACTTTCAATTTATCTATCTATCTAACTATCTATCTATCTATATGTCTATTAGTCTATCTTTCTATCTTTCTTTCTATCTCCCTATTTATCTGTCTATCTATTTCTCTAACTTTTTAACTATCAATCTAACTATCTTACTACCTATATACCTATCTATTTGTCTATTTGTCTATCTATCTATGTGTTTATCTATCTATCTGTCTATCTATATATCTATCAATTGGTTTATGTGTCTATCTATTTATCTATCTATCTATCTATTTATATATTTATATATTTGTCTATTTATTTATCTGTCGATGTGTCAATCTTCCTATCCATTTGTATTTTAATCTTTCTATCTATCTATTTATCTGCCAATTAGTCTATTAGTCTATTTATATATTTGTCTATCTATCTATCTATCTGTAAATCTACATATCTATAAATATATCTATATATCTATCTATCTGTAAATATATGAATCTATCAATATATGAATCTATCAATATATGAATCTATCAATCAATCTATCTATTTATTTGTCAATTTTTCTATATATCTACCTATATATGTGTCTATCTATTTTTCAGAACTATGTGTGCATCTATCTATCTTCATATCTCTCTATCTAAGTTTCTTTCTCTCTATCTAAATTTTTATCTTTCTATCTAGCTTTCTACCTTTTATCTATTTATATGTCTATCTATCTACATATTTATCTGTCAATTTTATAATATATAAATATATAAATCTTTCTATCTTTCTATCTATCTATTTGTTTATCTATCTATCTATTTATATTTCTATCTATTGATCTATCTGTTTATCTGTCTATCTATGTTTTGTCTATCATTCTATTAGTCTATCTGTCTATCTCAAAACTCTATCAATCTATGAATCTATCAATCTATCTATCTCTCTATATGTCTTTATGTCTATCTATCTAACTATCTATGTTTCTATCGATCTATTTATATATTTATCTATCTTTCTATTTTCCTATGTGTCTATGTTTTTATCAATCTATCAAGTTGTCTATCCATCTTTTTATCTTTCTTTCTATATGTCGATCAATCAATCAATCAATCTATCTATCTATCTGCCTATCTCTCTATCTTTTTATTTGTCTACATGTCTATATATCATTCTATAAATATGTCAATCTATCAATATGTCAATATCTCAATCTACCTATCTTTCTTTCTTTCTGTCTATCTATTTATCTATCTATCTCTCTATATATTTATCAGTCTATGTCCCTATCTGTGTATTATTTATCTATTAATTTGTCAATACGCCAATATGTCTATTTATCTATATGTCTATCTATCTTTTGTAAATCTATCTATCTTTCTATACAGTATACTTTTTATTTATTTTTCTAGCTATCTATATATCAGTCTATATACTACAATAAAAATCTCATATAGCTTGGGAGAATTCCCTAGCTAAATGGGCATTTACATCACTAAATGGGATATAGCGATGGATTAACGATGGATTAATGATGGATTGGTTCAATATCTAAAGTGCTCGTTCCTAAAATTTAGTGAGTGAAATTATCCCTAGCTAAAAATTTGGCAACAGAAAAATCCCTAATTAAAAAAATAATTTTCCTAGCTAAATTAACAAGCTAATTGAGATTATTCGTCGCTAAATGGATATAACGATAGAAGCTTTCCAAAGCTAAATATTCAACGCTAAATATTAGCAACGAAAATAATTCCTAGCAAAATAAATTTAGCGATGGAAAAATCCCTTTCTAGAATAATTTCTATCGTTGCGGCTATTGCCGCTGTTGCCGCTGCTGCCGCTACTGCCATTGCTGCTGTTGCTGCCGCTGTCACCATTGCCCTTGTTGTGGCCACTATGTTGCTGCCACCGATGTGCTGCTGCCATCGCTGCCGCCATTACCACCATAGCTGTCGCTACCATTGCTGCCGCTACTACCACTACTACCGCTACTACTACTGCTAATAATAAAAGTATGGTGGGCGATGATGCTCAACTGATGAATTTAAGATTGAGCAAGTTTTTGATGAGGCGGCGATCTGCTTCTCCCAAAATAGGACCCAATATTCCTCCTCGACCAGAATTACATGACACTACACGAGCATCATCGTCATCATCATTCTAAGACCTATTATAATTAGAACCAATCATTACTGAATCTAGAGCAAAAACATATTTATTCATACGTTCGCTTTGTACCATGTGATAATTGCATATCAATACAATTACTAAGATTTTAAGACCAACCTCTATCTGCCTGGCTGGCCTAGACCAGAAAAATCTTTCCAAAGCTTTAGGAAAAGTCTAATATCCATTACTTTTATTGCCTACATCAGTGAGCAATGCACAATGATGTTCTGACCAGCCCGAACAATTATATTTTCAAAAGTATGTCTGTGTATAAATAGGTGTGTACGTCTGATAATATATACATGTCTACAAATAAATATATGCTCCTACTTATGTATATATTGATTTATACGTATGTATATACTACAGTATAAAAGCACGTATATACTGAGTTTATACGTATATAATCAGTATATACGTAGATATATACTTAGAACATATTTACATTTATACCAAGTATATATGTATGTATATACTGTAGTATTATATGTATGTATATATAATCACATAGCGTTAGATGACACACACACTTGTACTTTAATACAAATACACATACCATCAAAGACAACAGAAGAAAATAATACAAGATTAAAAAAACACGCATATAGGTCTCTCAAACATAGTCAGCATTTCTCGTTCTTTTCTTCTGGTACTCCATGCAGATAGAGAACATTGTTACACTAGCACATGGAGCATAACATACTACATTTACAAACCAATAACCGATAACAAGAAGTCGTAGATTTGAACTACGACGACACATATCTGCACAAAATAAGAATGTAAAGAACAAACCCGTGTTTGCGTGGAATTAATTATTTGGCTCATCTCATAGTTTTAAAAGCTAAGGTATTGTTCACAGCACCATAGAGGACCATCCAAGGCTTTTACATACCTAAAATAGGCTAAAACTCTACCCAAAAAATTCAGGGACACACAAACATATTCCCAGATATATAAAAATAGTTATTATAGAAATGAACAAACATAAATTAAAGTTAATTGTCATAAAGCATAACAAAAATCTAAAAGATGTCTAGCAATGATGTTTAGAGAGAAGGAGAGTGTAAAAATACAGTATTTTAGGAATAATAAAGATAATATATGCTAGGCCTCATTTTGATAAAGCTGAAATTGGTAAATATGGAACATTTTCATTGGAATTACATAAAATTAAATTTCTTCGATAAAAACCTATCAAATATTTCATCTTTTGTGAGACATAAGTTCATATATGAGCCTGATGCCCAAGGTCTCGGATTAGGTAAGAGTACGAGCCTTATTTATATTATACCATATAAGAGCCCGACCAACGGACACTCTCATGCTATGTGCTTACATATTGTTGATATTATATCTTTTGCCATTTAATTTCAAGTTAGTGCAACAAATTAGTATTATCACATATATAATTATATGTTAGGATACATATAGTAAATGTAGTTATAAATAGTTAAATATAGTTAAACATATAGTTATATATAGATATATCCATACAAGTAATTATAAATAGATATACATAAATGTATACAAAGTTATAAACAATTATATAGATTTACATATATCTATAGATAATTAAAAATAAAGTTATATTTATTTATATAGAGTTTTTTATAGTTATACAAATATTTATATATAGTTATACACATATAGTTAAACAATATGTTGTATGTTTTTATACATATAATTATAAATATAGTTACATGTGGTTATACATATAGTAATACAAAGAGTTAAACTTATATTTATACATGTATGTATATATATTTTTTCATATAATTTCATATATTTATACATATAGTTATGTATAGGTATGGATATACTAAAACACATTTGTTATACTAATATATAAAAATGTATATTAAATATATGTTGTTAATTATATTTTTAAATATAGTTATGTATAATGTTTTTATAGTTATACATATAGTAAGATATAATTATTTATAGTTATATGTTATTATACGTATAATATATAAAGTTATAAAAAATTATATATCGTTAAACATTTAGTTATATACATACATACATACATAGATACATAGATACATACATGCATACATACATACATACATACATACATATATATATATATATTCATACGAGTAGTTATATTTAGTTATACATAAATATATACAATGTTATAAACAAATATATAGATTTACATATATGTATACATATATGTATATATTGTTAAAAATATAGTTATATTTAATTATATAAAGTTTTATTTAGTTTTACAAATATTTATATATAGTTATACACATATAATTAAACATATTGTTATATGTTGTTAAACATGTAATTATAAAAATAGTTACATGTGGTTATATATATAGTTACACATATAGTTATACTTATATTTATACATGTAGGTATATATATTTATTCGTATAATTCTATATATTTATACATATAGTTATGTATAGGTATAAATAAAGTAAAATACATTTTTATATACTAATATATACAAATGTATATTAAATATAAGTTGTAAATTATATATTTAAATATAGTTATGCATAGTGCTTTTTATAGTTATACATATAATAAGATATAATTATTTATAGTTATATTTTATTATACATATAGTATATATAGCTATAAATATTTTTATATAGTTAAACATAGAGTTTTATATATAACTATATTCATACAAATAGTTATACATAAATATATAAAGTTATAAATAAATATATAGATTACTTATATGTATACATTGTTACAAATATAGTTATATTTAATTATATAGAGTGTTATATAGTTATACAAATATTTATATATAGTTATTCAAATATTTATATATAGTTAAACATAATGTTGTATGTATGTAATTATAAATATAGTTACATGTGGATATACATTTAGTTACACATATAGTTATACATATATTTATACATGTTTGTATATATATATGTATATATTTAGTTATCTATAGGTATATATATGATAAAATACATTTTTATATACTAATATATAAAAATGTATATTAAATATATGTTTTTAATTATATTTTTAAATATAGTTATGTATAATATTTTATAGTTATGCATATAGTCAAAGACAATTATTTATAGTTATATGTTCTTATACCTTTGGGATCCAATGGCAAAAAGATACAAACCCGAAAAAAATGTTCAGCTTATAATAGATCAGAACAAAGTAAATGCGGTCTTGTATTTTAGGCATGCAATATATAAATATAAATACAATTTGAAATCCCCTAGAAATAGATGATGACATCCACATAACTTAACAAAACTCAAGAAAAATAGGCAAAGATTAGATCCACATCCAGATATGTCAACAAAGTTTGCCGCATCCTGCTAAATTTATTTATTACTTACTGACAATGTAATTGGAAAGCCAATCAAGACCCTCGTAGAGGTTCTCGCCAATGGTAGCACGAGTACACTGAATGTGCCATTGGCATTGGTAAAGAGAGTGAAGTGCTAGCTTGTCAGAAATTTCATCTGTTTTTATCGCATTGGGAAGATCTTGCTTATTGACAAACACCAGCAAAACTACATCTCAAAGATTTTCTTCATTTATCATCCTATGCAACTCATCTCGGGCTTCAACAACTTGATCTCAATCATTGCTGGCCACCACAAATATGAGACATTACGTATTTTGGAAGTAATTCCTTTGAGAAAGGGCGTATCTTGTCTTGACCCCCAACATCCCACATAGTGAAATTGATGTTTTTGTATTCAATAGTCTCTACATTAAAGACAATAGTAGAAATCGTGGTCACAATTTCACTGAGCTTCAACTTATACAGAATGGTTGTCTTACCACCAGCATCAAGACTTAGCATCAAAAACCTCATCTCCTTGTTGGCAAACAGCCTGCTGTTGAACAGCTTTGTGAAGGTCAACCTCATTTCTTCCACTATATCTCAATCCCTTTATCGTATGGCAGTAAAGAGATCTGATGAGTGAAAGAAACAGAATCAATAACCTCAAGAGATGGTCACCAGAGAGGGAGGTCAACCTCTATATGTTCTTATACCTATATTATATATAATTAAAAATAGAGTTATATATAGTTAAACATATAATTATATATAGATATATTCATACAAGTAGTTATAAGTAGTTATACATAAATATATACAAAGTTATAAATAAATATATAGATTTAATTATATGAATACATATATGTATACATAGATTCAAATATAGTTATATTTAATTATATAGAGTACTACATAGTTATATATATATTTATATATAGTTATACACATATAGTTAGAAATATGTATGTAGTTAAAGATATAGTTATACATATAGTCAAATACAAATATATATAGTTTATATTAGTATACACATGATATATTTT
>JAREIK010002722.1:71903-174435 GCA_029783825.1 Sapria himalayana
TCTATCTAATTGTCTATTTTTCTATCTTTTTATCTGTATCTTTGTCTATATGTATGTCTATCTAAAGGTATATCTTTCTATCTTTATGTCTATCTATGTATATGTCAATCTCTTTATCTATATATAACTATCTATCTGTCTATCTTTATATTTGTCAATCTATCAATATATGTATCTATCAAACTATCTTTTATTGTATCTGTCTATCTATTTTTCAGACTATAAGTCTTTTATATCTATCTATCTATTTGTCTATATATATATATATATATATATATATATATATATATAACTATCTATATATCTATTTTTCTATATATATAAATATAACTATAACAATCTATTTATCTATTTGTCTATCGGTCTATTTGTCTATCTAACTAAATATCTATCAATCTATATATTTGTCTATTTGTCTATGTGTTATCTATCTATCTATCTATCTATCTTTTTTCTATCCATATATCTATCTGTATATGTTTTTATTTGACTATTTGTCAATATATCTATCAGCCTAATTGTCTATTTGTCTATCTATCTATTTACCTATCTATCTATTTATCTGCCTATCTGTCTATCTATCTATTTATCTATCATTCTCTCTATCTATCTTTCTATTTGGCTAACTATTATACTATCTATGTGTCTATTTATCTATCAATTTATCTATCTATTTATTTATTTATCTATTTGTCTATATATTTATTTATTTATCTATATCTCAATCTCTCAAACTCACTATCTATCAATCTGTCTATGTCTATCTATCTATTTGTCTATTTGTCTATCTATCTATATGTCTATCTAAATATCTAACTAATAATCTATCTGAACATCTGACTATTTATCTATCTGAATATCTATCTATCAGTTTATATATATATATATATATATATATATATATTTGTCTATCAATATATCTATCTATCTATCAGTCTATTTGTTTATCTCTCTAACTAACAATTTATCTATCTATCTATGTGTCTATCTATCACTCTATCAATATATCCTTCTCTTTGTCTATCTATATATCTCCTTCTACCGATATCTCCATATCTCTATGTGTGTATCTGTTCAAATGTCTATCTCTTTATAAGTCTTATTGTCTATATGTATATATGTGTCTATCTATCCATCTAACTATCTTTCTTTCTATCTATCTATCTAACGATCTTCCTTTCTATCTATATGTGTTTCTGTCTATCTCTCTATCCATCAATCAATCAATCAATCTGTCTATCTATATATCTTTCTATGTATATGTATATTGGTCTATATGGCTATTTGTCTATCTATCTATTGTCTATCTATATTTCTATCTGTCTATCTATCCAATTGTTTATTTGTATATCTATTTTTCTATCTATTAGCCTTTCTATCTATTTGTATATATGTCTTTTTGATTATCTATATATTTGTCTATTTTTTTATCAATATATCTATCTATTTATCTGTCTATCTAACTATCTATCTTATATGTCTATCTTTCAATTTCTGTATCTATCTATTTATCTTTTTGTCTATAAATCTATTTGTCTATCTATTTATATTTATATTTGTCTAACTTTCTCCATCTATCTCTATTTATTTATCAATTATCTATCTGTATTTATTTATTAGTCTATCATTCTATCTTTCTACCTATATATTTGTGTATCTTTCTATCAATCAATTTATCTATCTATCTATCTATTTATTTATTTGTATATATGTCTATAATTCTATCTGTCTTTATGTCTATCTATCTATTTATCTATCTATCAGTTTATTTTTCTATCTCTTTATATATTTATCAAACTATCTATTTATATATCTTTAGGTCTATCTATCTATTTATCTATCTATCTGTTTATCTATCTATTTCTCTATCTTATCTCTTTATCTATCTATCTATCTATCTATTTAAATATTTATCTATCTATCTATATATCTATCTTTCTATCTTCCTATCTATTTATCTATCTATATATGTTTTTGATTATCTTTCTATTTATCTATATTTCTGTCTGTCTATCTATCTATCTATCTATCTATCTGTGTCTGTATGTCTATATATCTATATTTCTTTCTATCTATGTTTCTATCTATCTTTTATCTCTCAATCTCTCTATCTGTCTGTCACTTTGTTTATTTATTTATATATCTATCTATCTATCTTTAAATATGTATATCTATATATTTATCATTATATCTATCTATCTATCTAATGATCTGTTTATTTGTGAATCTATCTGTCTATATATCTATATTTTTATCTAATTATTTTTCACTCTATGTTTCTATCTATTTATCTATCTTTCTATCTATATCTATCTATCTATCTATTTGTTCTTAAATCTATTTGTTTATCTATCTATCGCTTTATCAGTCTATTTGTTTATATGACTATTTATCTATCTATCTATGTGTCTATGTGTCTATCTGTCTACTTATTTATCTATCTTTCTATCTATTTTCCTATCTATCTATCACTTTCTCTATTTATATATATATCTATCTAACTATCTATATGTGTGTCTGTCTATCTATAAGTCTATAGGTCAATCTATCAATCTATCTGTATATCTATATATATATATATATCTATCTATCTATTTATCTATATATCTTTTTATTATCTGTCTATCTATCTATCTATCTGTCTATCTGTCTATCTGTCTATCTACATATCTATCTATCTATCTAGTTATCTATCAATTTGTGTGTGTGTGTGTGTGTGTGTGTGTGTGTATCTATCTATCTATCTATTGTCTATTTGTTTATCTATCTATCTATCCATTTTTCTTTCTTTTTTATTTCTCTAACTATCTATCTATATATCTGTATATCTACTATCTATCTATCAGTCTATCTATCTATTTATTTATCTATCTTTCTTTATATTTGTATATCTTTCTATCTATCTATATGCCTATTTATCATTTTATATATTAGTATATCTATCTATCTATCGCTATTTGTATTTGTCTATCTATCTATTTGTGTATATATCTCTCTGTCTATCTATGTGTATGTATATATTTCTATCTCTCTATTTATCTATCTATCTATCTATTTTTCTATCTATCTATCTATCTATCAATATATCTATCTATTTTTCTGTCTTGTTGTTAATCAATCAATCAATCTTTCTATTTATTTATTTATTTATCTATCTGCCTACCTACCTACCTACCTATATATCTATATGTATATCTTTCTATCTTTCTATTTGTCTATCTGTTTGTATATCTATTTAAATATCTATCTATATATTTTTCTATCTATCTATCTATGTGTTTATTTATTTATTTTTATATCTATCTATCAATCATTCTATCTATTTGTCTCTATGTCTATCTATGTATATGTGTATCTATCAATCTATCTATGTATCTAGCTATTCTTCTATCATCTATCTATCTAATTATCTCTCTATCTATTTATCTGTCTATTTTTCTATATGTATATATATATATATATATATATATATATATATATATATATATATATATATATATATATATATATCTTTCAATTTATATATATGTCTATCGATCTATCTACCTATCTATTTGTATGTCTGTCTATCCTTTTACCTATCAATCTATCTATCTGTCTGTCTAACTGTCTTAATCTATTTGTGTATCTATGTATCAGTCTATAGTATTTCTGTCAATATGTCTATTTGTCAATCTTTATTTCTATTATCGCCCTATCTCTCTATCTATATATATGTCTTCTTCTATATCTATTTAACTGTCTATCTATCTATCTTTCTATATATATATATATATCTATCTATCTATATATCTATATATCTATCTACATGTCTATCTATTTATCTATCTTCCTATATGTCTATCTATCTATCTATCTGTATATTTGTCTATCTATCTATTTATCTATATCTTTCTCTCTCTCTCCCTATAACTATCATTCTTTCAATTTGTATATCTATTAATAACTATCTATATGTAAATCAATCTATCTAACTGTGTATCTATCAATCTGTCTTTTTATTTATCTATATATCTATCTATGTGTCTATATATCTTTATGTCCATCTATATATCTGACCATCTATCTATTTGTGTTTGTGTCTATTTGTCTATTTCTATATCTATCTTGCTATCTATCTATCTATTTAACTCTTTAACTCTCTATCTTTATATATCTCTCTAACTACTTTTATATTGATATTTCTATCTTTTTTTATCTGAATATCTGACTATCTATCCATTTATCTATCTATCTATTTATTTATCCATATATCAAGCTATATATCTATCTATTATCTGCCTATATATTTATATATATATCTATCTATATGTCTATTTATCTATTTATCTATCTATCTATTTTTCTAACTATATATATATATATATATATATATATATATATATATATATATATATATATCTTTCTATCTCTCTATATCTCAATTTGTCAATATGTATAAATGTTTATCTCTTTATTGATCATTTGTATATCTATATATCTATGTATATGTCTAACTATTTATTTGTATTTCTAGCTATATGTGTATATGTCTGTCTATCTATATTTATATTTGTCTATATTATCTATCTCTATATCCATCTGTCTGTCTGTCTATTTATCATTACAAGAAACATCTCAAATAGCTAGTGAAAAATCCTTTGCTATATGGGATTTTTCGTCACTAAAATAGTAGAACGACAGATTAATGATGGAAATTTCCCAAGCTAAAGTTCTTGTCATAAAAAAGTAATGATATAAAAATTCCCTAGTTAATATTTTAATGACAAAAAATTTCCTATTATAATTTTTCTTCCCAGGCTGATTTTTATCGTAATTAAGATTTACAGAAAAGTCCCTAGCTAAATTAACAAGGGAAAAATCTCTAGCCATTTTAATTCGAAAACTATTTTCACTATTTTATTTTTTTTACAAAAAAATTGATTACATAATTTTAAATTTTTATATTAAATTGAATAAAAACATAAACTATAAACCAATAATTTTAATTAACAAAAAACAAACGTAGGTATTAAATAATTCTGATACAGTATGCTACATTGTTAAAACAAAAACATAACAAAATTTTATTACATCTTCTTTATCAATTTATCTAATGAAAGTGCATAAAGTATAATCTATCCATGAAATTGAATTTGTTTTGTATTCCCTTGCTCATTTGGTCACCACCTTTCTGCCATGACAAAGTTGTCCTACTCGCATCGCATCATATCTAGTAAAAAATCCTTTAACTTTTAAAAGCTTCATATTGGGAACAATGCAGTACCATATCCGTATAAAAATTAAGCTAGTCAATCAAATCAAAATAAATAAATAAATAAGGTTCTATTTTGATAAATATATAATATTGCAGTATAAATGTACATATATACTAGTATTTCACTAGTTACATATATAAAACTACAGTATATATGTACATATTTTCTGCTCTAAAAAATATTTTGTATTCGATAATTATGCAATACAACTTCTACCTTATGTATAATACTACAATATATATGTACATACATACATACACACACACACACACACACACACACACACACACACACACACACACACACACACACACACACACACACATATATATATATATATATATATATATGTGCGTGTGTGTACATACTTACATCAGCAAATATGTATAGTTACATATACAAAAAAAATATACATTTCATAATATATAAATGCATGTATATACAAAAGTATATTTGACTATGTATATATATTATACTGAAAACTCTTGCTATTAGGATGCTTCAATTCTTTTATACTATATCTATTATTACTCAATACAGCATAGTTTATATAGTGCAATTATTTTCAAAAAATTATAAATGGAATTATTTGGAACAATAACTATTAAAACTCAATCTCATTATTTGTCCAACATAGAAAATTTTAGAATGATTGATGTATCAAACATGGAGCAATGCTACATAAACTTATGTATGGAACTAATACCCATTCCAAATTGAACACAATGAAGAATAATAATCTGCTTACATCACTCAAAAAAAATATAGTCAATTAAGTAACCTATACCTATGATGTGGCCAGGGAAGATTCTCTTGCAACCCCAGTGAATAAACTCAGCTTAACTAGATTGATGACCACAACAACATTAACAGAAACCTAGAGCTCCCTAGCCATAACATCAAATTTATTGCCAATGAGATCAATAGAAACCACAGATTCCAAAACATTAGATATCATAAAATCATAGTGCAAGGGAGGAATGACATTAGGCACCTCTGAAAATATATAAACTACGCACTCATTAATGATCTGGTATCACTACTTGATAGGAGTTTTCTTTAACTCGCATATCTAGAAACACATTATCAAATGCATCATCCTTTGAGGAATTCATTCAATAATTAAAAAATAAAACATGATGATGATAAAATGAAGCATAAAAATAAGCATCCAAAGCTAAAGGAAAAACATCATTCTTGTTGTACTAGGAAAAAAAACTCATTTTTGTTAATTTTTTGCAACAATATCAGTGTCACAATTCATTTCTTTTCAAATATGAACGATAAAAATTAAACAAACAATCAAAACAAAATTGAATATTACAAGTCCATTTATCCACTTGTTACTTATATTTAGTTCCATTCCAAAAAATATCAATATATTGGATTATGTAGAAAAGCATGTCTTCAAATGAAAGTTATTCATAGAATGAACACACATCACACACAAAAAAAGAGTACCCTTAAAGCAGCCTCTATATGTGATATTTGATGCAATAGATCTCTATGTTTCTATAATTAGGGAAAGAACGAACTCGTTGATGAAGTCGATGTAGTGCAGAGCTCCATTTTTGAATTGAGTGCCACCACCAAGAAAAGTAAGATATTCACCCATAACTTTAACCCAATTATGATATCCCTCCACTTCTGCATGCTTTGTATGTTGAACATTGCGGTACCATATCTGTACAATAATTAAACCAGCCAATCAAATCAAAATAAATAAATAAATAAGATTATGTTTTGATAAATATATAATACTACAATATATATGTACATATATACTAGCATTTCACTAGTTACATATATAATACTGTAGTTTATATACACATATATACGATTGTAATCGGAGATTGAGGCTACATGATGCTCATTCACGAGCATCTTGTACAAGTCCTTGAGAGTAGCTCCTAACATCTTCTCTAAAAAAGAATCAAAGGTCTATGCCTAATCCAAGCACCAAATCAAATTAAAAACAAAAAAAAAAAATTTCACATCTTAATGTTGTGCCGAACCTATTACAAGCTCACAGAGAATTCAACTACTCGCCTCTTTGTTGTATTTGATGTCGTAAAGCATCTTATCCAGCTATAAAACTCTGATGCAGTAATATCCACCCCTATGAAAACTTAAACAGAACAAGCATACAAGATTATTCTCACACTAACTTATATGGTGCCCCTATCTGATTCAACCACACAATTTCTATTCAAATTACAAGAGACTTTACTTTTTTTTGAAACTTTAATCAGTGAGGAGAACAAACTTCATCACTTCCAGAGCTTCTTTAAAATATTACTCATGCCTACTACTTCTAATACATTTATTTTTGTAATATTTAAATATATTTTGTGTTTATCTACATTGAGCATTATTTTCTTAGAATCCTCTAATATTTTATTTTTTATTTTATTAAAATAAGTCGTACTACAAAAATTCATTTATTAAACCTAAAATTTTTTTGTACATAGGGATACTTAAGATTCATATTAGAAACAGACCTTTGAGTTTGGTTATTATTATCTAAATTAAAATTATCTAAAATATTAATTTCATTTTTATTTAATTTACTATGATCCATTTTATTAGGAGGAATAAACATGTATATATAGTAGAAGAAAAATATCTTAGTATTTCATTATACTTTCTTATATCAAAGTAAAATAAAAAAATACATATAATGTTCCATACAAAATTAAATCTTCATCACAACATTTTCATTATTTCATTATTTATTGGACAACATCACTGATATATTAGAAATTTATATAAAATTATAATTTACATACTTTAAAATATGTGATATTATAAATATAAAATAGTAAAAAAAAATAGAATAAAAAGATAAAAAAATAAATTTTATTTTAACTTTCAATTTTGAAAATCATAGATAATCATACAAAGAAAAATATAATATAAAGAAAAAATATAAATTTTTTTATTTACTTATAAAAATAATTGAATTTTTATAATTTATTTTTTAATGTTGGATTTGGACTTGATAGAATCTAAACAATGGATTGTTGATGGTTAAGTAATGGCTAAAATAGCCATTCTGTCGAAATTTAATTCATTAATTAATAATCTAAAATGACTATAGGTTGTGACATGCCAACAATCCCAGATGATGCATCCATCTGGCACAATTAGACACTCATCATTTATAAAAAAGAATATAGAGCATGAGATCACATGTCGAGCTTGAATTGGGAGTCCAGCTCGACCTAACCCATTGCATTAGTAGTTTTAAAATAAAATTGACACGTGAGATCAGGTTGATAGTTTCAACCTGATTGGTAGCACTCGAGAATGACCTAAACACGATTTGTCAACTAGGACAAATTTGACCAGGGCGGGTTGGTGATTTGGATAATGTCGTGTTACATGATATTGTGGCACAGGGGGCTTCCTTCCAGGATCGGCACAACCCATACAAAATGGCCGTGCAGCTAGGCCGCTCAACATATTTTCCACCTCTAATGACAGTCTTACCTTAGCAGGTTAAAAATTCAAATATTTTGATGACATGGCACCTAGTTTTTGTCCCTCAAAAGAACACTAGGAAAAGAAGTTCCATTAAACTTTTATGTCAATTCACACCCATGAGGCGCTACCCTATTTTTATTAATAATGCCGATGTAAATGCCTTAGGCAAAATCTCACCCAGTCAGTTTTGTGTATTACCAAGTTCAATTATGTGGCCTTGTTCATTTGGCCTTCAAAAGGTACTACGCTACATTTTCATCCAGAGCACAATAGAATTATCTTATCATATTGACATATCCTTATAAATAGAAATTTAATAAGATTTTAAGTGCTTAATGGACATGCCCATTGATAAGAACCTTCTTGAGAACCATCCATTATTGTGACACCATCTATCTCACTTTAGGATGCTTCTCTCTCTCAAGTGATCTCTAACTTTGATCAAAGGGAATCAAATAAGCAAATATTGACAGAAAAAAAATATATACTCCATGTAAGAAATAAACAAAACACAAATGAATGCTTACTTCTTGCAAAATATTGCTAGATGTATCACCTTCTAGAGCTCTCAATCATGCAGTAACCTACAAGAAAATCAAAATGCAAAACATAGTAAATAACAAAATCAAATAAATGACATCCAAAGAAAAAAGTAGAATTTACCCACCCCAACTCTAACTTGGGTCTTTGGTCGCGGTTCCAAGGCCACAACACCTACGGCTTTATCAAGAAGAGAAACAAGTAAATTTGCAGCAGCATGTGAATCCTTGGCATATGCACTCAACCCCATCTTAATCTATAACAAGAACTGAGACAAAAATTAAAAGCTAACATTAAAATAGTATGATAGATATCATAAATGAACTAATTGATATGTTATTGTCACACATTGTCCTGAACAATTCAGAGTGGTTTAGTTTCAACAGAAATACTAAACAAAGTTAGGTAGCAATTTACAAAGGCATGGAGGAGAGATGTAAAACAAAAATAATTTAATATCAGTATACATAAATAGAATCAAAAATGAGAGCGACAAATTACCTGGACAAATAGTTCAAGACTATTTCCTATAGGAATGAGATCCATGTTATGATCAAAATAGAACACATGCGCTCTACTCCTCGAGCTTCCGGCATCAAAAACAATGGCATATCTCTTCAACTCCCATGTTTTCTCGTGACCCATCTCATAATATCCCTGATTAGGCATGAGGAACACCACAAACACCACCAACAAGAAAACCTAGTTTGTTATTTATGGTAGTATATTTCACTAATATAGTAAAAATTTTCCGCTCTATAAAAGATGATACATGCTTTGATTAAAGATGAAAAAACTGGCACAATTTACTATCTTCTCTACCCATATAAATAATAAAATTGATGTTAACCAAATTTTGTTTTCCAAAACCATCAATTTCATTCACCATCCAACCTTCAAAGTATCGGAACAACATTCAAAGTTACATATTCCACTATTTGTATAGTAATCAAATATTTTTAGAAAAGTGATGTGAATTTATTGCACATGTGATAAAAAGAAAATCGGGTGCTCTTTTCAACATCTTTGATCTTCTGATAGAAATAGTCCACATGAACTGTGCTTCAAAGAAAGCAAACTTTCTATCACAGAAATAAAGTGTTTCAGGTTTAGGTAAACAAACTTGAAAGTGAACAAATATATTCTAGTGTATGAAATAGTCATCTTTATCCCCACCAACAATATCATCTTCTACAATTGTGATTCCTTCTTCATCACACAATTGTGCACTAGATTGCTTTAAATATTGCAAGGCAACACTGCAATTAGCCAATTTTTTCTTGAATTCTGATGGAACCACAATTTTCTGCAGCACAATTGACTCATGGATGAGACTTTAAGTTTATTTTCTACCCAGGGTAACATGAGTGGAGGAAAGAACAAACCAAGAGAATAGATGGATTATTAGTTATGAGCTGCATTGCATGACAAAATCACACCCCATCATGAAGATAACCAAATAAATCTTCCATTATGAAGTAATATTCAACAAGAAATTTCTACCATTTCTTAAGCAATTAGCCACTAATATAAGTTGACAGATAATCTATATAGGTTGCATGAATTATAATGCAGTAGGTACCAGAAGCTTGTTACAAATGGATTATATACTTTCTCAAATGTTAGTTTGCACCCAATTGCCACTAAATGTGAAAGAAGTTTACCTTCTCCATGCATTACATATGATGACATAAAATCTAAGCAAAACATTGAAGAAAGAATGTCATGCATTAGTAAATAGATGCGATGAGAAAATGCATTTTCTTCAACATATCATTCCTATTGTACCATTAATGACTTGACGGCTAGACTTGATGCTAGATTGGGCCATAAAAAAGGAGGAGAACCTCCGTCTTGTCCATCGATACCATAGTTCAAAGGTAGGAAGCTTTGGGATTTAGCTCTATCGAGTACAAGGACTAGCAGCAAAGACCTCTTTAATATGATGTTGCCTAGTTGTTCATAGTAACCTAGTCGATACAATCTTTCAACCGTCTTGTTATATGCATAAGCTTTGGCAAGTGAATCATGAGAGAAGAAATATTTTGTGATTACCATTTTCAAGAAAGAAATTTTTTGATCTGAATTGGATTCTCCATTTGGCAGCAAGAAGTCGGCACCAAAAATCATGTATAGACCGATTCTAAGCCAAGCTGGGTTATAATGTAGATAATAAAATAGGGTAGTGTACCTTTTAAGAACTAGCATGGATTTCCTTTCAATCCAACATCTATTATAATAGGGCAGTGTAACTTCATCATTAACCTCTCTCCATCAATATTCTAGGAAGCAGATAATAAAATTTACTCCACTACTTGGAAATGAAAGCTGTAATGGAGCACTTCTCTTGAGTTAATAAACAAGATTGAATGTCGATGGAAAGATCATGTTATGGTTAGATTCTGATCTTAACTACACTACCCATGACACTGAAACCCTCATTGTAGTTGACGAAATCCAAATGAGCTTCCATCCTCTACTTCAAATCATCAAAACTACAGACATCCTTCGGAGAATTTTAGAGTGTACCGTACAAAACTTTCGAATCAACGAAGCATCCTTCTCCTTGTCTGACTCATCCATAGGCTTCCACGTTAAATTAGAGCATTAAAGAAACTTTTATAGTAAGCCAATGACAATATTTTATAGTTTTGATCCTGGAAAATTTAATGGATGACCGAGGCATGATAAATGAAAGCAGAAAAACAAAGGATAGAAATGATGAATGTGATGATACCAATACAAATGATGATGGAAAGGCTTACTGCCACTGTATCGAATAGGCATCGCGTAGATAAAGTGAGTAGCAATGACATCTCTCTGGTACTATTGAAAATATCAAAAAACACGGCAACCACACCCCAATTTTTTAGGATGGAAACCAATTGGGTAATTTTTGATGACTTATATCATGCCAAATTCAAGATAATTAATATTATGGACAAAAAATTGTATTATGGTGCAGAAATGAAAAATAATTGCATTTTATATGCTTAAATTACTGAAACCAATTTTATCCTTTCCCAATGATGTCAACTTAAAAATTTTATATGCTTAAATTTTTTAGAATTCATATTAATTTTTATGAAGATAATATGAAATAATTTTAAAGACTTAAAATTTCATATTATTTGATATAATTTATAATTTATAAAATTCTAAAAATTACTTAAAGTGAGAAGATTATAAAAAAAAGTTATATTTATTATTTTAATATAGAAGAAATATTAAAAGCTAATAATAAAAATCTTGCTCAATTATTTAATTCTTATTAATTTCAATAGGTATAAAGATTTATGTATTTATCTTTAAATATCAATTTATTATCTTTTAAAGTTAATGAAAATTTTGAAATTATTTGTATACATAAAATTTTCAAATTTTTTAGTAATTATTTTATTTAAAAAGTTTTCTATAATCAATAAGCTATATTTTTTTAACGTAAAATAATATTAATATTTAATAGTTTATTCGTTACTTTAGATATTTTTGTAAATATTTTTTATTTAATTATATAATAAATTATTTTAGCTTTTTATTAGTAGAAATTTTAATGTATATTCATTTATTTTTTAAAATATCTTAAAAATTATTATAATTATAGAATTAATTATTATTTAATGTTTTTAATACAAATTTTTTAATTTCATAAATAAAAATTTTAGGAAAATTTTAGTATACTTTTTTAGAAATTTTATAATCATTAAAATAGTTATTATTGTCTTTAGTAATATATATTTTTTTGTATTTATATATTTTTAAAATTTTTTATTTATAATAACCTATTTTTATAACATATCTATCTATCTATCAAACTTTTTATCTATCTATCTACCTATTTGTATTTCTATATGTCTATCTATTAGTCTATCTATATGTATATATATATATCTGTCTATATATCAATCTTTATTTTTGTCTATTTTTCTATCATCTATCTATCTAGCTATCAGTCTATTTATCTATCTGACTATCATTCTATCTATCTATCTATATGCCTACCTGCCTATCTGTCTGTTTATCTATCTGTATTTCAATTTTCCTTTTTAATTATCTAATAATCTATCGATCTATTTGTCTATTTATCAATAAATCTATATATCTATCTATTTGTCTATCTATTTGTCTATCTATAGGTCTATCAATTTGTCTATTTATTCATCTAAGAATATGTTTATCAATCTAATAACAATATATCAATTTTTTAGTCTATTAATCAATCTATCTGTCTATCAATTTGTCTATCAATTTCTCTATAAATTTGTATATCAATTTGTCTATTAATCTATATATCAAAATTTTTATCCATATTTCTATCAATCTATCTATCAATTTTTCTATCTATCTGTTTATCTATTTTTCGAATTTTCTAATCTATTAATCTCTCAATCATCAATCAAACAATCTATCTATATATTTTTTGTCTATCTGTCTGTCTATTAGTCTTTTTGTCTATCTATCTGTCTGTCTATCTGCCTATCTATCTATCATCTTTTTATTTGTTTATTTATCTGTCTATCTATTTTTCTATCTATCTATCTATCTATATATTAATATATCTATATGTCTGTCTCTCTTTCTATATATATATATATATTTGTCTATCTATCTATTTATCTATCTATCTATTTATCTATTTGTCTGTCTATTTGTCTATCTATCTATTTATCTGTCTATCTATCTATCTAATAATCAATCTATCTCTCTATTTTTCTATCTATCTATCTATATATCTTTCTATCTATCTATTTATCTATCTATCTATCTATCTTTCTATTTGTCTATCTATCTGTCTGTCTATCTATCTATCTATATGTATGTCTGTCTGTCTATCTATCTATCTATCAAATTAATGATCAATCTATATGTCTATCAATCTATCTATCAATCTATCTATCAATCTCTCATTTTATCTATTTATCATTTTGTCGATCATTTTGTCTATCTATCTATCTATATGTCTATCTATCTATCTATCTATTTGTTTATTTATCTGTCTATATATTTGTTTATCTATGTGTCTACCTACCTATCTATCTATCTATCTGTCTGTCTATTAATCTGTCAATCAATCTATCTATAAATCTATCTATAGATCTATCTTTCAAACTGTCTATCTATTTTTCTATGTATCTATTTGTTTGTCTATTTATTTATTTGTCTGATTATTTATTTTCTATCTATCTGTCTGCCTCCATGCTTGCCTGATTGTCTGCCTTTTTGAATGTGTTCATTTCTGTCTATTTATCTATCTATCTGTAATGACACGTACCAAACAATACATGTTTTAACACGTTTGACCAGGGCTGACCAACACTAGTATGTGGGTCAAGTTGACTTTTTCAAGTGTGAGAAATTTTTTATTGACCAAGACACCATTTCGTAGATCTCATCGATACAAGTTCATAGACTGGTGGAATGTCAAAATCCGACTTACGGATGAAAAGTTATGGTCCCTAGAATTTCAAACAGCAAACACTTTAGAAGTGTTTAGGTCTGTCTGAGAATTTTACCCGGAAATGACCCTAGCCCTATATAAGTACATTTTGGGAAGCCAAATGCAAAGCCTAGCCTCAAGACACGTTTTTTTTTGAGCTTAAACCATATCATTTTAGCCCAAATCACTTGAGACCCGAAATGGAGCTTTGAGAGCTTTGGAGCGCAGATCAAATAACTGACCGTAGGAGCCATCTCCAGCCACCAAACGAGGACATGCACTGGACAGGGGGAAAGGTAAGTGGCCGGCGACCACGCCGGTGAAATTTAAGCCTTGGCCGCCGTAGGACGCGCTCGGATCGGGCTGGCGAACACGGTGGTCGGTGCCGCCGTGGGTCTCCTCCATTTTTGTGATTTCTGGCCAGGTTCCGGCCATCCCATACCTCCTTTCCATCATTTTTGGACCCCCTGAACTCATTTTTGGAGTCCCTTTTTGCAGATTCTCAACCGTTTGAAAGATAAGACGGTAACAAAATCGGCCGAATGTCGGATTAGGTTTTCCGGCCACCACAGCGACTGTTTGACCAAGGTAAGGGTACTGATGAGTTCCCGGTCTCTTAGGCTTTCCATTGATACGTGGTTTGCGAATTTTGGATGTCATTTGGTTAGATTTCCATTTTTAGGTTGTTTCGGGTAATTACCAAGAAGTTCGGACTGAAATTCGGTATAATTTTATCAAATTAGGCAAAATTAGAGTTGGGTAAATGAAATTGGATATTTTTGAGAATTTTTGGATGGTTCAATTTCAAAAAAACGAGCTCTCGGGCAAAAAGCCCCAATTTTGGGTACCGGGTCTATAAGGCGCATTATGTAATTGGACATTTCAGGGTCCAATCTAGCGGGTTTCATAGTTCCAAAAATTGTTTTAAGGCCTTCTGAGCATTCCAATGTCATTAGTTTAGTTATTGGAACCTAAATGGTATTTTATTGGTGTTACAGGCACGCACGTTGGGTCGAGAGATGATCCTGCAGGGGAGTAAGACTAATTATCTGCAGTCTGTGAGTGGCTTACATGTTTTAAATTATTTTAATATAAAAATTTATTAATCAACTAGTTGATTTTACGAAAAATATAACTGTCGTGTTGCAATGCGAAAAATTTATCATTTCTTGTGAGTTTTGTCAGGATATCTAAGGTTTACAAATTTCCTTGGTTGCATGTAAATATGGTTTATCGGTTTGGTATAAACAAGTTATTATTTTATGTGAGTCTTGTAAAAATCTTAACTATTGGAAAGCTTACTGGGTTCATGAATGAGTCTGTGGAAATTGAATATTTGGGGTACGTGGTTGGGGTCTTAAACCAGTTGAACAATTATTGTTTTAAAAATTTGATTTCTTTGGGATTTAGGAGATGATTATGATAGGGTATTGTATTAAAAAATATATGTGAGGAAAGGGAACGGTTTGGATTATTGAGATTGTCACGGTGTCGTGAGGTTGGTTCTTCCAATGGTTATATATTATTTCCACGACCGTGAGGTCGGGTTTACCAACGGTTGTATTACTGATATTGCGACAGTGTTGTGAGGTCGGGTTTACCCGACAGTTTGGAATACTATGATTCTTATAGTGTCGTGAGGTCGGGCTTACCGATAGTTTATGATGGGTATGTGGTATGGTATATGGTTGATGTCTAAGTAAGGCATAACCTTGTAATGATTATGGTTATAGTACTTTCCTGGTTACTTTTATTACATGGTGTTTATACATGCCTTACACTTGATTCGTGTGTTGTGGACAGTTCATGTGTGTGTTGTGAACAATTTATACCATGGAATTCTTTTGTTTGGGTTTGATAAAGTCGGGTTTTGTGAAAGGTTTTAAACGGGGAACTTTTCAAATGAGTGGACGTGAGGTCTTGAGAGAAGAAATGTTTCAAAATAAAACAGTATTCTCCTTATAACTATGCCACTCACTGAGATTTATATTCTCACGTTTATTGTTTTTAAATTTGTTCCCTATGTCCAGGCAGATCGTAGGGACTACCTCGCGCCAGATTCTGCACCGCTCTATCTGCTACCGCTATAGTACTTTACTTCATTCATCTGTTTTGTTTATTGGACTCATTATTTTCATTGTACCCCTAAATTTCTCAAACACTCTAGAATGCTCCGGTATTGGGTTTGAACTCATATGAGTCCTTATTATGTATGCCTATGGTTATAACTTATATTACTTTGGGTTGGTAGTGGAATTGGTTGGCTGTAGATTTTTTTTTAATATAATTGAGACATTGTGGCATCACATATGATCATTTCACCAGGTGGGACCATCCGGGAAATCCGGGAAGGGTATCCGGGTTGGTTCCTGTCACTATCTGTTTGTCTGTATATTTTTATATCTATTTGTCTGTCTATATGTCTATTTGTTTATTTGTCTATTTGTCTATCACTATGAAAAAAACCCTAAGTGGCTATGAAAAGGTTCCTACTATTTAGGCTTATTCCGTCACTAAAATAGAATAATAATGGATTTACAATAGAAATTATCTCAAGCTAAAGTGCTCGTCACAAAATATTAATGAAAAAAATTCCCTAGCAAATTTTTGATACATAGAATTTCCCTAGCTAATTATATTTTTTCCTTTCTTAATTTTGATCATAATTAAGAATAGTAATTTATATTTTTAGACTGAATATATACAGAAAATTTTCTAGCAAAATTAGCGAGGTGAAAATCCGTAGCTATTTTTATTCCAAAACTTTTTTTACAAATTTATTTTTTTTACAAAAAATTTGATTACATATTTTAAAATTTTTATATTAAATTGAAAAAAATATATACTATAAACCATTATTAATAATTAATAAAATGTAAAAGCTATTAAAAAATTATCTTATACAATAATTACATAGTTAAAACAAAAATATAACACATGTATATAATCATTTAAAACTAAATCATCATCATCATCATTAGCTTGTGTCTTTTGTGCCTGGCTCTCTTGCATGGGTACTATGCTGAAACTTGGTGTGCTATTTATCTCGTCACGTCTACTAACTATGACTTCATTTAGGTCATATGCTATTGCATTGCATTTATCTTTTCTTTCATCTCATTATTCACTTCTTTAATTTCTTGCATTTCTTCCTTCTAAAGAGTTATCTGAAGATCCATAGAACCCTCAACTAGTGAGAAACAGCTTTCATACATTTCTCCATGAGTTCTTATAAAAAAATAAAAAATAAAAAAATAAAAAAATAAAAAATAAAAAAATTGTTCTAGATATATATAAATTAGATATTATATTTTTCATTACATACTTAACTTTCAACATTTACTATAGCTGTCAAATAGTTATGGAACAACCAAAGTATTAGCCACTTTCATAATAATTATATAGTTTTTACTCACTTAATTCATCATGGAAAATCACTCTCTTTGATACAATAAAAAAAAGAACGCAACAAACCAACCCACATGTTGCACACACTACACCATGGCTGCATCAAACATACACACAGTGCATGTCCAATACATCAATCACACATGCACGTTCACTGCACCATGCACACACTATGCACTTCCAAGCAGTTATGCACCTTGGCTACGCATCTAAGGAATTACATCTCATGGCATCATATCCTGCTAGACCATGCTAACACTATCAATATATTCTTGCAAAATAAATCAAACACTAATAAGAACTTTAAAAAACACCTTTTGCAGTATCATCTACAATATCGAGCCACTTGATCCAATTGTTACATTCTCTATTGGTGAATTGGCCTATTATCATTGCATGCATCAATGAGTGACTCAATTGGTATCGATTGAACTTTATATAAGATTTGAGTTACTATAAATATGCTCCTTCACTGTTCCATTGTGCACGAACTTATAAACAATCATATTGCCACCCTCTTGACAATATCCAATGAATTGCACTAAGTTTCTATGATGTATTCTTAAAAGTAGAATCATCTATAAGAGATGCAAAAATAGTCCAAACAACAATTAGTAGCTACAATTTTTTGATAAAAAGAAAGAAGACATTTGAGAATTATGCGTTAACCTAGAAGTTATCACGAATTAAAAAAATATAATGTTTGATTATGATTTTTTTTGTTGAGATATGTTTCTAGTTTGTATATAGTTTAGTCAATATGCTCCAGATAGTGTTAATGTTGCTCCGTTCATGACCCTCTCATCCAACATAAAATGTGCCTTTTCAAATGGAACATGATGTCGAGATCACACTAAAAATTAAGAAATCGGAATTCAAAAAAAAACTAAGTTAAATTACTTCATGTGAAGAATTAAAAGATGAGGCAGATAAGTTCATCATGTTGCAGTTAAATTCTACTGCATTCGCAAAATGATGATCCATTTTTTTAACTAATATATGTATGAATTCTAAAATCACAAACTCATTCGACAACATGTATGATTTAACTCACTAATATCATTGCTCATTTAATAGCAAAAATAAAAAATAAAAAACAAATAAACAAAACCAATTGGTTTAGCTCAACTTGATTTAGAATAACACACACTTGAAATACATCTCATGTACAATATTGTAGATGCTATAAGAACTTACTCCATCATTGTCAACGCCAACTCGGATAAATAAAGATGCATAGCACTGGTATACAATTTTGTAGTTATGATACTCCACAAACGAGCACTACAAAGAGATCACAATACAGAAGCAACTTCAAATAGTGGAACATGAGCAAAACCCATGGCTGTGAAGAATCCACATCTATGAGAAATGAAATTGGAAAAAAAGTAACAAGATAATAAAAAAATAAAAATGACCTACTACTCTGTGTGAGTAGGGCATTTCTGAACAATTTCACTTCTAAGGCACGCCGTTCTTCAATAGCTTGCCATTCATAGTTGAACTTCCATCATTATATGGTAGATAATAGTTATTAAATTATTGATTTAAACTTACATCTTGATAAAAATATATTATACGAATAGAAGTGTGGCATATCTTTTTAGTTTGTAAAAATTATTAGGTGGTGTTTAATAAAAGGTAAACCAAATTATTCCAGTTCAACAATATTTCAAAATTAGTTTCGTTGATCGTGATGATTGTATGTAGCAAACAAAGATCCAGATAGTGATTATCACTTACAAGTAACAAGAATAATGTACCTCCTCACTACTACTATCTTTAGAGGCTAGACATAGTAGAGCCTACAGATTCTACAATAGGTTTTTTACTACTATTTTCTCCATCGATCCATTTTTTTACTGATTTAGATGGACATAGAGTGAGCAGAAAGGAAATAAAATGAAGAAATATTGAATGGACAAGAGGACGTGGTTGTACAAGTTATTTTACAGTGCACTTGTCTACCTTTGTGCATGAAAACTTCTGTGGACAATGTGGCAAGATAAATGTTATGCCCTATCATTCTTGCTTTAAAAATATGTCAATTATGAAGCTCAATTATGAAGCTCAATTATGAAGTCCATGATCATTATCATGAAGCCTTGATAAAATAGATTAGGGAACTGAAGGCATAGGTCAACTTTAAAAAATGAAGAGTAGTAGCTTGTTCAACAAGGGGGAGGGTCTTTTTTTAGAAATATATGGGAAGGAGTTGAAGAGTGGGTCATTAGATAGTGATTCAAGTGCTATCCTAAACAATGTTAACAATTCGAATCCTGGGATTTCTTCTATCAGGTTGAAAAGCTATAGCAAATCATATATCAAACTATGATAGTAGAGCATGGAATCATGGATTAATACATACAGATAGGGAATGTGGTTGAAGATTACAGAAGCATGGAATCAAACTGTGCTCATCATAGTTCCTCGCCCGAAAGGATGTGTGATGAATAGTGAACATAAGTGAATTTTAGGATGTTATTTATAACCATAAAATAAATAATATATATATATATATATATATATATATAATGATTATAAATTTTAATGAATTCATATATTTTTATGAATATAATATGAAATAAATTTATAGGCATAAAATTTCATATTATCTGATATATTTTATAATTTATAAAAATCCTAAATTAACTTAAAATGAGAATATAATAAAAAAAAGTTATTTATTATTTATTAAGAATGGAATATAAAAAAGTTAATATTAAAAATATTACAAAATAGATTACTTGTTATAAATTAAAGTAGGGGTAAAAATAAAACTTGAATTCAAATCAACTTAGGGTTAGTTTGGTAGAACTCTTTAATTGTGTTAATAAAACAAAAAATTATTTTAAGTATTTTTAGGACAAAAAAATATCATTAGTAATTTTTTTAAAAAATTTTTGAAACTCTAAAAAAATACTTAAAGTGTTCTTTTAATAAGCACATAGAAATATTTTTTTATAACACTTGAAGTGTACTTTTAATAATTCAAATATTTTTGTAAATATTTTTTTAAAAGATTCCTATAATCATAAAAATATTTTCTTTAAGTTTTATTAATATAAATAATTACTTGTTTATTCATTATTTTAGTTTTTTTGTAAATATTTTTTTTATAATCATACAAATTATAATTGTAGTTTTTTATTAATACAAATAATTATGCATGTTCATTTATTAATTCAAAAATTTTAAAAATTGTTTATAATAAAAGAATTAATTATTTTATGTTTTTATTAAAACATATATTTAAAAATCATTATTAATTAAATCAAATATTATTTTTTAAATATTTTTAAAATTTTATAATCCAACAAATAGTTAATTTAGGCTTTATTAATATAAATTTTTATTCGTATTTTTATATTTTTGTAATTATTTATTTATAATATCCTATTTTTATAATTATATGAGGAGAAGGCATCTATCAAGGATCCCTAATCCATATACCATGATAAACCTTTAATATACAAAAATATATCAAATATTAGAACAATTAATATATATATATATATATATATATATATATATATAATAATAATAATAATAATAATAATAATAATAATAATAATAATAATAATAATAATAATAATAATAATTCATTATAGATTAACGATGGAAATACTCTTGAAGTAAATAGCTAGAAAAAATTCCAAAGCTAAATGTATGTATTTTGTGAAATTTATTATTTAAGGACTAATCGCTGGCTATAAATATATAATTGCAAAAAGAATTTTCAAGATAATGATTTAGCGAGAAATTTTATTTTGATCTAATTAGCTAGGGAAGATTCATCTCTAAAGATATTGCTAAATTTAGCATCATTCTTTGTACCAAAATATATGACAATATTAGCTAGAGATATTTATAAATAGAAATTTTCCATTTATAATCCATCAAAAATTTATCATTCAAAGTAAAATCAAACATCTCTTACTATTCCCTAGCTAATCCCTCACAAATTAACTAAAAATTAATTCCCTAGCTAAATTTTCGTAGCTAAATAGATAATTTCTCGTAGTATCTATATGTCTATCTTTCAATCTATTTATATGTCTATCTATCTATCTATATATCTATGAATATATTTGTCTATCTATCTGTCAATATAACTATATATCTATTTGTTTATCTATATGTCTATCTATCTATCTATCTATCTATTTGTTTATCTATATGTCTATAAATATATAATCACTTGCTAGAAATATATAATTGTAAAAAGAATTTTCAAGATAAAGATTTAGTGAGAGATTTTATCTTGATCTAATTATTTAAGAAAGATTCATCTCTAAAGATATTGCTAAACCCAGCACCATTCTTTGTGACAAAATCTATGACAATATTAGCTAGGGACATTTTTAAATAGAAAATTTCTTTTTAGAATCCATCACAAATCTACCACAAATTTGTCATTCAAAGTAAAATTAAACATTTTTGCTATTCCCTAGATAATCTCTTACAAATTAGCTAGGGATTATTTCCCTAGGTAAATTTCTGTAGCTAAATAGACAATAAATTATTGTATCTATCTGTGTATCTATCTATCTAACTTTCAATCTATCTATATGCCAATCTTTCTGTCTATTTATCTATGAATATAATTGTCTATATATCTATCAATATATCTATTAATAATCTATCTATTTGTTTATCTATATGTATATCTATCTATCTATTTATCTATCTATCTATCTATTTGTCTGTCTTTTTGTATATCTATTTGTTTATTTGTATATCTGTCTATCTACCTATTGATCGATTGATCTATCTATCTATCTATCTGTCTGTTTGTCTATCTATTTGTCTATCGTTCTATCTATCTATCTATCTATCTTTGTAAATATATATCTAACTACCTGTTTATTATCTATTTATCAATCTATCTGTGTATCTATTTGTCTAACTATCTATAAATATGTCTATAATTTGTCTATCTATCTATTTATTTAGTTGTCTATCTATAAATAGCTAGCAAAAATTCCAAAACTAAATGTATATATTTTGTGAAAATTATTATTTAAGGACTAATTACTTGCTATAAATATATAATTGTAAACAAAAAATTCAAGATAATGAATTAGTGAGGGATTTTATTTTGATGTAATTAACTAGGGAAAATTCAGCTCTAAAGATGTTGCTAAATTTAGCACCTTTCTTTGTGTCAAAATCTATGACAATACTAGCTAGATATATTTTAAAATAAAAAATTTCCATTTATAATCCATCACAAATCCATCACAAATTTTTCATTCAAAGTAAAATCAAACATATCTTGCTATTCCTTAGATAATCCTTCACAAGATTGCTAGGGATTATTTGACTAACTAAATTTCCATAGCTAAACAGACAATTTCTTGTAGTATTTATCTGTGTATCTATCTGTCTATCTTTAAATCTATCTATATGTCTATCTATCTGTCTATATATTTATGAATATATTTGTCGATCTATCTATCAATATATCTATCTATCTATCTATTTACTATATGTATATCTATCTATCTGTTTGTTTATCTATCTATTTGTTTATCTATCTGTATATCAATCTATCTATTTATCTATCAGTTTGTATATCTATTTGTCTATTTGTATATCTATCTGTCTATCTGTCTGTCTGTCTATCGATTGATCGCTTTATCTATTTATATATCTACATATCTATCTATTTTTCTATCTTTCCATCTATCTATCTGTCTATCTTTTTAATATATCTATATGAATGTTTATCTATTATCTATATATCAATCTATCTATCTATTTGTCTATCTATCTATAAATATGTCTGTAATTTGTCTATTTATCTATTTATTTATTTATTTATCTATCTATCTATCTATCTATCTGCCTATATATATATGTTTTTTACCTATATATCCATCTATCTATCTATTTATCATTATATATATCAATCAAACTTTCTATTTGTCTAACAATCTATCTATCTATAAGTCTATCTATCAGTATATCTATCTATCTATCTATTTTTCTGTCTATTTATTTATTTATATATCTATCAATATGTCTATCTTTCTGTCTATTTATATGTCTATCTTTTGTATATCTATCTGTCTATCTATCTGTCTATTAGTCAATCTATCTGCTTACCAATCTATTTATCATTTAACTATCAATCTATCTATCTATTTGTCTAACACTCTATCTATCTGTATATCTATCTATATATTTAATTGTTTGTCTGTATGTCTATTTTTCTATCTATTAAAATGTCTATCTTTCTTTCTATCTATTTAAAATGTCTATATGTCTATCTTTTTATATCTTTGCATATCTATCTGTTTATCTAACAGTCTATCTATCTGTCTATCTCTAAGACTATCTATTTAACTATCTTTTTCTATATCTATCTATCTATATATTTGTCTAATAAACTATCGATATATCTGTCTATCTATCATCTATCTATATGTGTATTTATCTATCTATCTATCTGACTACATTCTGTCAATTTACCTTTCTTTTAATCTATCTATCAATCTATCCATGAATATGTCTATCTATCATTCATTCTATCTATCTATCAATATGTCTATAAATGTGTTTATAAATTTGTCTATTAATTTGACTATTTTTCTATCTAACTCTCCATTTATCTTTATATCTTTCTGCCAATTTTTCTGTTTGTCTCATTGTTTGTCTAATATTAGTCTATTTGTGTAATTATTTTTCAATCTATCTATCGATCTATATATATGAATATCTATCTATATATCTATCTACGTATATATATGAATATCTATCTATATATCTATCTACGTATATATATATATATATATATATATATATATATATATATATCTATTTATCTATATGTTTGTCTCTCTATATTTTTGTTGATCTTTCTCTATATCTTTATGTCTATCTATATATCTATCTATATATCTTTTTGTTTGTATTTTTATCTTTCTATCTATCTACCTACCTACCTACCTATCTATCTCTCTATCTATCTGTCTGTCTTTCTGTTTGTCTGTCTATCTCTCAATCAATTTGTCTAACTTTTTATCTTTTGTATATCTATATGTCAATATATATATATATATATATATATATATATATATCTATCTATCTATCTAAGAATGTATGTATGCATGCATCGATCTATCTATTTATCTATAACCGATCATTATTTCTATCTATCTGTCAATCTATCTATCTATGTATCTATATATCTATCTATGTGACTATTTATGTGTCTATCTATCTATCTTTATCTCTATCTATCTATATACTTATTTGTCTATATATCTATCAATTTATCAATCTATCAATTTATTTATCTGTCTATCTTTCTGTATATCTATCTGTCTATCTTTCTATATATCTATCTGTCTATATATATATATATATATATATATATATATATATATATATATATTTCTATCTATCTATCTGGCTATCAATTTGTCTAATAATCTATCTATTAATCTAACTATAAATTTGTGTATCCATCTTTATTTCATCTATCTATCTATTTATTTATCTAACAGTCTATCTATCTATCTATTTGTTGTTTGAATGTAAGTTTGTCTATTTGTTGGTTTATCTGTCTGTTTATTTGTCTGTCTGTCTGCCTACCTAACTATTTGCCTGCTTAGCAAACTAAGTGACTGACTGACTATTTGTCTATTTATCAGTCTGTCTATCTATCTATCTATTTACTATTTTGATCGTCTATTTTTGGCTGTATGTCTATCTATTTGTCAATCTCTCATGATTGGCTATCTTTATATATATATATATCTATCTATCTATCTATCAGTCTGTCTATCAAGCAAAATAGCTATATATATATATATATATATATCTATCTATCTCTCTATTTATGTGACTATCTATCTATTTGTATATTTATTTATCTATCAATATATCTGTATATCTATCTATCTATATGTATGTGTGTGTGTGTGTAGCTATCTATCTATCTATCTCTCTATCTATCTATCTGTATATCTATCTATATATTAATCGATCTCTCTTTCTCTTTATATATATATATATATCTATCTATCTATCTATCGGTCATGTCTATCTATCTATCTGTATATCTATTTGTCTATTGATATGTCTATCTATCTGTGTATCTATCTACAATTTATTTGTATATCTATCTATCTATCTGTCTGTCTGCCTGTCTATCTGTCTGTCTTTCTATTTGTCTATCTATTTTCTTTCAATTTGTCTATCTATATGTCTATCTATTTATCAACTAGCTGCATGTCTATCTATCTATCTATATATCTATCTGTCTGTCTGTCTATCTATCTATCTATCTATTTATCAGTTTATTTGTCTGTCTATCTATCTATGTAGCTATATACCAAAATATTTATTAATCTGTATTTCAATCTGTATATATATCTCTCTATTTATTTGTAAATCAATTTGTCATTTAAATGCCGATGAATTTGTCTATCAATCTATATATCAATCTATCTATCATTATCTCTATAAATCTATCAATCAATCTGTCAATCAATTAATATATCATTATGTCTATCTATCAATCTATCTATTATTCTATCTATCTATCTACCTATCCATCTATCTATTTGTATATCTATCTATCTATATATATTTAAGTGTTTCTATATATCTATATGTCTATCTCTCAAACTATATATCTATATACCTATCTGACTACTTATTAATTTATCTATTTGTTTATCTATTTATGTTTATATTTGTCTATGTATCTATCTATTCATCTATATATTTGTCTATCAATTTAAAAATTTATATAACTATCTATTTATCTTTCTGTTTATCTATCTTTCGATCTATTTAACTATGTGTCTATCTATATGTTTATTTATTTATCTATCTATCAATCTATTTGTCTATCTATTTGTATACATACCTATCTATCTATCTACCTATATGTGTATCTTTGTATCTATCTATTTTCCAAGCTATCTGTCTATCTTTTATCTTTCAATCTATCTTTTTGTCTATATATATATATATATCTTTTTATTTATCTTTATTTCTATCAATCTATCAATCAATCAATCTTTTTATCTATCTATCTAATAATCTATCTATCAATAAGTATATCTATTAGTCTATCTATCGATCTATTTATTTATCTATATATCTAACTAACAATCAATATATCTATTTATCTTTATATTTGTCAATTAAATCAATCTATTAATTTATGTATCAATTTGTCTATAAATCTATTTTTCTATCTATCTATCAATCTGTCGATCAATCTATCTCTCATTATGTCAATTAATCTGTCTACCAATTAGTCTATCAATCTATCTATCAATCTTTTTATCAATATATCTATCATTTTATTTATATATCTTTATATCTATCTGTCTATCTATCTATCTAGCAAGATAGCTATATATATATATATCTTTCTCTCTCTATTTATATATATATATATCTGTCTATCTATCTCTCTATTTTTTGTGATTATCTATTTATCAATCTATTTTCCTATTTATTTATCTATCAATATATATATATATATATATATATATGTGTGTGTGTGTGTGTGTGTGTGTGTGTGTGTGTGTGTATTTTTCCATCTCTCTATCTATCTACCTATCTTTATCTATATGCCTATATATATATATCTGTTAATCTGTATGTATGTATGTCTTTCTATCTATCAATCTGTAATATCTTTTTGTCCATAGATATGTCTATCTAGCTATATTTCTATCAACTATTTATCTGTCTATCTATCTATCTATAAGTCAGTCTATCTATATGTCTTTTTATCTATCTATCTATTTTCTTTATATCTTTCTATCTATAAGTCTATCTATATATCTATCTATCTATCTGGCTATATGTCTATCTATTTATCTATCTATCAGTTTATTTATTTGTCTATCTATCTATCTATCTATATATTTAAATATTTATTAATCTATATTTATATCTATCTATATATCTCTCTATCTATTTGTCTATCTATTTATCTATCAATTTGTCTAACAATTTGTAATTTAAATGTATTTAAATTTGTTTATCAATCTATATATCAATTAGTCTATCAATCTGTCTAGCAATCTTTCTATCAATATAGGTATATATTTATCTATCAATTTGTCAATCAATTAATCTATCATTATGTCAATCTATCAATCTATCTATATGTTTATCAATCTATCTATTAATCTATCTATCAATCTGTCAATCAATCAATCAAACAATCTATATATATATATATATATATATATCTATCTATCTATCTATCTCTTTATCTATTTATGTATATTTATATCTGACTACTTATTAATCTATCTATTTGTTTATCTATTTATATAGATATCTATCTATTTATCTATCTATTTGTCTATCAATTTAAAAATTTATTTATTTATCTATTTATCTTTCTATCTATCTATCTATTTATATATTTAACTACATGTATATCTATATGTTTATTTATTTATCATTCTATCAATCTATCTGTCTATCTATTTGTATAGCTACCTATCTATCTATCTATCTATCTATGTATCTTTGTATCTATCTATCTATCTACCTATCTATCTGTCAATCTTTTATCTTTCAATCTATCTTTCTATCTATCTATCTATAAATATATCTTTTTATTCATCTGATTTTCTATCAATCTATCTATTTATATATCAATCTGTCAATCTATCTATCTATCTGTCTGTCTGTCTAATTAATAATCTATCTATCTATATGTATATCTATTAGTCTATCTATCTGTCTGTCTATCTAATTAATAATCTCTCTATCTATATGTATATCTATTAGTCTATCTATCGATCTATTTATTTGTGTATATATCTAACTAACTATCTATCAAAAATATTTATTTATTTATATATTTATCAATTTATCTGTCAATCAATCTATTAATTTATCTTTCAATCTGTCTATAAATCTATCTATCTATCTATCTATCTGTTGATCAATCATCTATCAATCTGTCTCTCATTCTGTCTATCAATCTGTCTACCAATCAATCTATCAATCTGTCTATGAATCTTTCTATCAACATGTCTATCATTCTATATATCTTTCTAACTATCTATCTATATAGCAAACTATCTATTTATCAATCTGACTATGATTGTTTCTTTCAATCTATTTATCTATTGTATTATGAATCTATCTATTTGTCTATCTATTTATCTCTCATTCTATCTCAATCAATCAATCTATCTATCTATCTATCTAAAAATATGTCTATCAATCTATCTAGACTCTCTATCTATCTTTATATCTATTTATCTATATATCTATCTATCTATTTGTCTATCTATATGTCTATCTATCTATTTATATATGTATCTATCTGTATATCTTGTGTCTATCTATCTATCTATTTGTATATCTATATATCTATCTATATGTAGATCAATCTGTCTATCTATCTAACTATCTTTCTATTTATATGTCTGTCTATATATCTATCTGTCTATCTTTTTGTCTATCTATCTATCTATCTATCTATCTATCTTTCTATCTAACTATTTATCTATCTATATAATCATCTATATATCTATCTATATATCTATCTATATATATGTCTATCAATTAATTTATTTATCTATTTAATAAAATGTCTATCTTTTTATCTATTTATATGTCTATCTATCTATCTATCGATCTATCTAACATCTATCTATCTATCTATCTATCTACGTGTCTATCTATCTATCTATCTCTCTGTCTATCTATGTGTCTATCTATCTATCTATCTATATATCTATCTAACTATCTATTTGTCTATCAATTTGTCTATCAATTTGTTTATCAATCTATCAATCAATCAATCTATCAATCTGTCTATCTATCTATCAATTTCTCAATCAACCATTCAATCAATAAATATATCTATCTATCTGTCTGTCTATCTGTCTATCTGTCAATCAATCAATCAATCTATCTATCTATTTATCAAAGTTTCTATAAATCTATCTATAAATCCATGTGTCAATGTATCAATCAATCTATCTATCTATCTTTTTATTTTTATATCTATCTATCGATATATCTATCAGTCTATAAATCAATCAATATGACTATGTATCTATCTTTCTACAAGTATATCTATCTATCTGTCTTCGTGTCTATATATATATATATATATATATATATCTATCTATCTATCTCTCAATCTGTTTATCTATCTATATGTCTATCAATCTGTCTATTAATCTATGTATCAATATACCTATCAATATGTCTATCTATCTATCTATCTATTTATCTATCTATATGTTTGTCTGTCTTTCAATCTGTCTATGTATCTATCTATCTTTCAATCTATCTGTCTATCTATCTATCTATATATCTAGCTCTCTATCTGTCTGTCTATCTATCTATCTATCTATATATCTAGCTCTCTATATGACTATGAATCAATTTATCTATCTATATATCTATTAATCTTTTTATCAATCTATCTATCAATCTGTCTATTAATCTTTTTATCAATCTTTCTATCATTCGATCTATAAATTTGTCTATTTATCTATCTATCTATTAGTCTAGATATATATCTATCTATCTGTATATCTAGTTGTCTATCTATCTGTCTATGTATCAGTCTATCAATCTATCTATCAATTTATCTATCAATCTCTTAATCAAACTATAAATCTATCTATGTATCTATATATCTATCTGTATATCTATTTGTCTATCTATCTATCTTTCTATCTTTCTATCAATCAATCTATCATTCAATCTGACTATCTGTTTATCAATGTGTGTATCTATCTACCTATCAATATGTGTCAATTAATCAATCAATCAACCAATCTATCTATCTAACTAACTATCTATCTATTTGATTATCTATCTGTTTATTTATGTATGAATCTATATGTCTATCTATATGACTATATATCTATCTTTCTAACTATCTATCTTTCTATTTATCTGTTTGTCTATCTATCTATCTCTATATATATCTATCTTTCTTTCTTTTAATCTATTTGTCTATCTATCTGTCTATCAATCAATCTATCAATTTGTGTATCAATCGAACAATCAATCTGTCAATCAATCTATCTATCTATCTTTCAATCAATCAATCTGCCTAACTATCCTTCTGTCTATATTTCTATCTATTAATTTATCTATCTGTCTATGTATGTATCTATCAATCTGTCTATCCATCTATCTATCTTTCTTTCTTTATATCTATTTATCTATCTGTTTGTCAATCTTCTTTTTATCTATCTATTAATCTATTTGTATATGTATCTATCTATCAATCTATTTTACAATCAATCTATAAATCTATCTTTCAATGTGTCTATCTTTTTTTTTAAAAGGCTTTTATCATTTATTAAAGAAAACATATCCCTCACTTGTAGGCGGGGGAAAACCTTTACAGCTTCAGAAAACTTAAAAGACATACTATTTACAGAGCAATACCCAAGTCAATAATTCAGAGAAGTTATCATTTTCTTAGGATTAGCTGAAGCAGTAATCGCTCTCTGTATGATTCTTCCTTATTATATAACCGTGAACAGCAGAAAGTCTTTCCACACCAGCGGGCATATTCGTCTCAACAGCAGGAGATCTCATGGCAGCAACAGGGAGCTCTCTACATGTGCTTTGGCAGCAACAGACAGCAACAGGCTTTGGCCGCAACAGACAGCAACAGGTTTTCCATGATATGTACTCAGTAGAGGCTCTTTATTTGATATTGTCACTGCATATTTATGGAAGCAGTTTTATCAGCATCCCTGGAGGCGCTTTCACAAGTTTTAGACAGCAGCAGCATCCTCACTGGAGGCTCTTTAGCAGCAGCTTAGTGCTGCCCTTGTGGTCGGACCTCTATCCCTCCTTTTCCCCGTGCGTCTGGCTCTAATCTTCCCATGATTCCAGCCGTCTACCTTCCTCGTGTATTCACTTTCGATCCTATAATAAAACCAAAGAGAAAACAAAAAAAAACAACGACCGTGCCTACCAGAACTTAACACCCTACTACCCTTATTCTTGATTAAACTTATACAACATAAGGCAAGCTCCACAGAATTAGCAAATTCTCCCCTTTAACATTCTGCAAGGAAAAGACAAAATACATATTGTCCTGCAAGGAAAATCAAAATACATCCTTTCTAAAGAGGTTATCGAATTCTGCCGAAATGCAGAATTAGCACATATTTTAATTATGCAGAAATTCTAAATTACATACATATTATTTTGACAACCATACCATTTAGCTATCCACCATTCTGCCAAAATGCAGAATTAATATATCCTACAATGGAATCTCCTATATTTATATCCAATTTGGCTCAATCTCCATTTTTCCATTCCATTTAATTGTGAGACAGAAATTCTCTGCAACGATGAATTCCCGCACAATCCAGCAAACAGATGAGACTATGTCATATCTTCGTGGTATGTTTATTTGTTCTAATATAAGGAAAACCCATTTTATCTAAACATACTATTCCCTTTAGTTTATTTGGCATGAATTTCTCATTGTAATCTATATCTCCTCTGGTGGTGCCTATTTTTGATAGACTATCCGCTAGATTATTAGCTTCTCTATATATATGTATTATTGAGGCCTTCAGTTTATTCAAAAGACTAAGAATAACTTCTAGATCCTCTTCATACCTCCATAATATTTTCTTATTGATTACTGTATCAACTTGTAATTTTGAGTCTACCTGAACTTCAATGTTTTTAAAGTTTAGCTACTTACATATCTCTAACCCTTATTTTAATGCTCTAATTTCTGATTCTAAAGCCGAGGATGTCCTACTAGATCTGGTGAATGCTCTCTGTACTGTCCCTGTATGATCACTTATTACCCCACCTCCTCCTGCTATTCCAGTGTCTCTGCTAAAGCTCCCATCTGTATTAAGTGAGAGTTTGCCAACCGGCAGAGCATTCCACTGTATACATTTAGCCCATTGCTGTTTTAACACTTTGTATGTGAGATCTCATTCTTTCTCAAGCTTCTTTTCTTGTTTCAATTCCTGTATTACTATCGGTTTTATTATTGATATATTACATATCTCCTTTCTAATATCTTTTATAATTTCTGTTAAATTCATCCTTATATTTTCAAAATTACTTTTGTTTCTAGATTTCCAAATGCACCAAATAATTAGATGTGGCAGTTTCTGATTAAGCCATTTCCTTGTGGGGCTTTTTATGTTTACTTTTTCCCATTTTTTAACTTTATCTATTAATCCATCGTCTATTTTACATATTCTTTTTTCCCCTTCCATCTCTCTCCATATTTCTGCTGCAATGTGTCCATTAGAAAGCAAATGATCAGTTGTTTCAACCCCTTGTGAACAGCATTCGCATCTTGAAGCCATGTTTATCCCTTTTTTTGTACATTTCTATCTACCGGTATAGCGTTCATTAATGCCTTCCATGTGAAGGAGAGCATTTTTTGCGGGATATTTTCTTGCCATACACATTTAAATAGAGTTTCAACCAGTTTTTTCTTTCTGACCATATCTTTTGCCGACTTGAGGGAAAAGTTTCATTGTGGTGTTAACGTCCATTTCTAGCCACTCTTCTTTAGTATAGAGTGTGAGTCTACTATCTCTTTTTGTTTTTCCATTGACTTCCAACTGTTCGAAGCTTTCTTAGAAGTCTTATTTTTATTATCTAAATATTTTACCCGCATATATTTAGCCCATAGATTATCGCTTTCTTTAAGTCTCCACCAGCTTTTGCAGTCCCAGGCAGCTGCCGAGTCCTGGAGGCTCATTAGACCTAATCCTGCTTCCTCTTTCAGATAACAAATACTTTTCCAGTCCTTCCAGTGTAGTTTATTTCTGCCTTGTTTTTAACCTCATAAGAAGTTAGCCATTTCTGATTCGAGTTTTTTTATAAATTTTTTAGGGGGATGTATCACTGATAATATGTGTGTGAGTGTGCTTTGTAATACATGTGAAAGCAGCGTAATCCTCCCCCCAAATCCCAGGAGCTCTTCTTTCCATCCTGCTATTTTCTTTCTTAGTTTGTCTTGAAGGTAAGTTAGATATTCTTTCTTCAACCTCCCCTCATATATCGGACAACCTAGATACATTAATGCCCCTTTAATTTCCGCAAAACCTGTAATATTTTTTATTTTATCTACTAACTTTAGTTTTGCATTTTTTGCAAGCATAAACTGACATTTACTTTTATTAACCATTTGGCCTTTCTCTTTTTCAAATATTTGAAAAAGTTCCATAAGATTCATTAAAGACTTTATGCTAGCATTAGTAAATATTATAAAGTAATCTGCGTAAGCTAAACAACCAATTCTGGGTGTATTCCTTGGTTGTCTGAATGGCATTATTTTACCTTCGTATATTTTCTTATTCAAGTTTCGTATTAATAGTTCTATATAGATATCAAAAAGAAGGGGGGATAACGGATCCCCTTGCCTTAAGCTTTTATTTGGTTTAAATTCCTCACTTAACTTACCATTTACTAGGTCTCTTGCCCAAGTGCTTGATATACATCTATAAATTAAATCTATGGTCAGCTCAGAGAAGCCGGATCTTCTTAACACAAAGCAAAGGGTATCCCATTCCACTCTATCGAAGGTTTTCGATAGATCTAGTTTGACCACTAAGTTTTTTCCTCTAGATTTACCTCCTATTTCTTTCATCATTTCTGATGCAAGTTTTATATTTTCAATCATTAATCTATTTTTAACAAAGCCCGTTTGTTCCTGAGATATTATTGTAGGTAAAATTAAGCTTAGCCTATTTTGTAATATTTTGGCCAATATTTTATACATAGCATTACATAAACTTATTGGTCTATAATCCTCACATTTTTGTGGTGATTCTTTTTTTGGAATTAGTACTATATAAGATTTTGCCCATGATTTTGGGATTTCCGCACCTACAAAAAAACTTGCAATTGCAGGGACTAGCTCAGTTTTAATCATATTCCAGTTTACCTGATAAAAATAATTATTCCAACCAGCTGGTCCTACAGCACTATCTTTATCCAGACTGAAGACAGCTTCCTTGACTTCTGATTCTTCAGGGATCAATTCCATTAATTGGTTTTGATCTTCCGTAATGGTCGCCCTAATCTCTTGCATTAGAGAATTATCTATCCTACATGACTGACTACATAGTTGATTTTCAAAGAAATTTTTAAAGAGAGCGCCTATTTCCTTTTCATCTTCTACCCATTTTCCTTCTTTATTTATTAGTCCTTTAATTTTATTTTTTTTGAGATTTTATTTTAGACATATTATAAAAAAATTTAGTATTGTGATCACCATCTTTTAACCATTTTATTTTTGCTCGTTGTTTCCAATAAATTTCTTCCATGTGCAATGGAAGAAATTTATTGGAAACAACGAGCAAAAATAAAATGGTTAAAAGATGGTGATCGCAATACTAAATTTCAATTTGTCTATCATTGTGTCTATAAATCTATCTATCTATCTATCATTCTTTCTTTCTATCTATCTGTCTAGCTTTTTATCTATCTATTTATCTATTTGTATACAAATCAGTCTATCTATTAGTCTATCTATCAGTCTATCAATATATCAATCAATCTCTCACTCAAACTATCAATCTATTTCTGTATTTATCTATCTATCTGTATTTCTATTTGTCTATCTATCTATCTATCTAGCTATCTTTCTGTCTATCTATCTATATATCTTTCTATCTATATGTCTATCTATCTAACTTTAAAAGTATTTATCTATTTATCTATCAGTTTATTAATCTATTTGTCTATCTATTTATCTATCTATCTAGCTATATATCTAGCTATATATCTGTCTATCTATCTATCTATTTGTCTATCTATTAGTCAATCTATTAGTCAATCTATTTGTATATCTATCTATCTATCAATTTGTTTATCTATTTGTCTATCTATCGTTCAAACAATCAATCAATTAATAAATTAATCAATTAATCAATCAATTTGTCTATCAATCTATCTATTAATTTTTCTATCAATCCATCTATCATTATGTCTATCGATCTACCTATTAATCTATATATCTATCTATCTATCTATCTATTAATCTATCGATCAATTTGTTGATCTATCTATCGATCAATCTATTTATCAAACTAACTATCAATTTGTATATCTATCTATATATCTTTCTGTGTATAAATCTATCTACCATCTTTCTAACAATCTATGTATCAATATGTATATCAATCTATTTATCAATCTATCTATTAAACTATTGATCTATCTCTCTATCTAATTATCAATCTTTATATCTATCTATAAATTTATTTATCTATCTGTATATGTATCTATGCTTTGATCTATAAATCTATCTAGAAATATATCTATATATCTCTATATCCATCTGTCTATATATCTGAATATTTATTTATCTATTTATCTATTTATTTATTTATCTATCTATTTCACTATCTATATATCTAACTATATGTCTATCTATATGTCTATCTATTTGTTAATTTGTTTGTCTATTTATCTATTTATTTATTTGTCTATCTTTCTATCTATCTATATAATATTCTATCTATCTATCTGTATATCGAACTGCCTATCTATATGTGTATCTATCTATCTATCATTCTGACTATCTATCTATCTATCTATCTATCTTACTTTCAATATATCTATTAGTCTATCAATTTATTTGTTTATCTATCAATTTAATCTATCAATTTGTCATTCAATTTGTATATTAATCTATATATCATTATATCTATCATTCTGTCTTTTAATTTGTCTATCAATCTATCTAACAATCTACTAATAAACTGTCTATCAATCTATCTATCATTCTGTGTGTCAATTTATCTAAAAGTTTTTCTATCTATATGTCTATCTATTAGTCTTTCTATCTATATATCTATCTATGCATTTATTTTTCTATATATCTATCAATCTATAAATAAATAAATAAATAAATCTATCTATCTATCTATATGTGTGTGTGTATATATATATATATATATATATATCTATTTATCTATTTATCTATTTGCATATCTATATCTCTATCAATCTCTTTATCTACATCTTAATCTATTTGTCTGTCTATCTATCAATTTTCCTATCAATCTATAAATCAATCTATCTTTAAATCTCTATATCAATCAATCTATTAATCTATTTATCAAATTTTCTATCAATTTGTCTATATATCTTTCTATCTAGTTGTTTATCTTTATATCTTTCTAAATGTCTACCTATTTGTCTTCTATCTATTTATCTATCTATCTATCTGTCTGTCTGTCTATCAATCTTTCTATCAATTTATCTACTATCTATCTATCTAACAATCTATTTATATGTCTATCTATCTATATGTCTGTCTATCTATCTATCTTTATGTATATTTCTTAATCTATCTATCAATATGTCTATAAATCTATATATCAACACATCTATCAATTTGTTAATCAATCAATTAATCAATCAATCTATCTATCTATCTATCTTCCCATTATCTATTCTAATAGGTTTTATACTTGATATATTACTTATCTCTTTTCTGAAGTCTTTTATTATTTTTGTTGAATTCATCATTATATTTTCAAATCTACTTTTATTTCTAGCTTTCCATAGGCACCAGATTATTACGTGTGGTAGTTTTTGATTGAGCCAATTTCTAGTGGGATTTTTTGTAGATTCACTTCCCCATTTTTTAACTCTATCTATTAGCCCATCCTCTTTATTACTTATTTGATTTACCTCCTCCAGCTCTTTCCAGACTTTTGTTGCAATTATCCCTTTTGAGAATAAGTGGTCCATTGATTCGACTGCTTCAGAATAGCATTCGCATCTTGATGCCATTTTTATCCCTTTTCTGTGTACATTCGTATCTACCTGTAAGGCATTCACAAGAGCCTTCCATGTAAGCGAGCACATTTTCTGTGGGACATTCTCTTGCCAGGCCCATTTGAATAAAGTTTGAGCAAGATTTTTCTTTCTAATCAATTTCTTTACTGACTTTAGGGTGAAGTTTCCTTGTGGGGTTAGAGTCCATTTCCAACCGCTCTATTTCAGTATAGAGTGCGAGTCTACTATCTCCTTTTGTTTTTCCATTACTTTCCAGTTATTCAAAGCTTTCTTTGGGCTCCTATGCTTATGAGCTAAATATTTAGCATGCATGTATCTTGCCCAGAGGTTGTCACTCTCTTTAAGTCTCCACCAGCCTTTGTAATCCCAGGCCGTGGCCAAATCCTGTAAGTTCTTTATACCTAAGCCTGCTTCTTCTTTTGGGTAACAAATGTCTTCCAAGTTCTTACAGTGTAATTTGTTTCTCCCATCATTTTTACCCCATAAGAAGTTAGCCATTTCTGATTCAAGTTTTTTAGTGAATTTCTTTGGAGGGTGGATGACTGATCATATGTGCATCAGTGTGCTTTGCAGTACATGAGAAATTAACATAATTCTCCCCTAATTCCCAGAACTCTTCTTTCCAACCTGCAATTTTCTTTCTCAGTTTATCCTGAAGAGAAATTAGATCTTTTTCTTTCAACCTTCCCTTGTATATTGGGCATCCTAGGTATGTTAAGGCTCCTTTAATTTCTAAAAAACCTGTAATACTCTTGATTTTATTTACCACTTCTACATTTGTATTTTTGGGTACCATAAACTGACATTTATTTTTATTTACGACTTGGCTTGTTTCATTCTCAAATATTTGAAGGAGGTCCATAAAGTTCCTCATTCACCTTTTACTTGCATTCGTGAATATTATAAGGTCATCTGCATAAGCTAAACATCCTATCCTAGGTGTGTTTTTTGGTTGTCTAAAAGGTTTTATTTTACCTTCTGACATTCTTTTATTCAAATTACGAATTAATAGTTCTAGATAAATATCGAAAAAAGGGGAGACAATGGATCTCTTTGCCTTAGACTTTTATTTGGCTTGAATTCTTCTCCTGTCTTCCTATTTATGATTATTCTTACCCATACACTAGAGATACATCTAAATATTAAATCTATGGTTAACTTGGAAAAGCCAAATTTTCTCATGACAAAACATAGAGTGTCCCATTCAACCCTGTCGAATGCTTTGGACAAATCTAGTTTTACCACTAAATTATTCCCTCTAGTTTTACTTGCTATCTCTTTCATCATCTTAGATGCCAGTCTTATGTTTTCAATCATTAACCTGTTTTTGACGAACCCCGTTTGCTCCTGAGATATTATAGATGGTAGGATGGAACTTAATCTATTTTGTAGAATTTTTGCTAATATCTTATAAATAGCATTGCATAGGCTTATAGGTCTAAAATCCTCACATTTCTGTGGCAATTCTTTTTTTGGGATTAATACTATATATGAGTTTGCCCAAGATTTAGGGATCTCCGCCCCTAGAAAAAAACATGCAATTGTAGGGACTAGCTCATTTTTAACAATATGTCAGTTTGACTGGAAAAAAAAGTTATTCCAACCATCTGGTCCTGCTGCACTATCTTTATCCAGGCTAAATACTGCCTCTTTTACCTCGAGTTCTTCTGGAATCATTTCTATAATTTGATTTTGTTCTTCCGTGATGGTTGCACTAATCTCATTCATTAGTGAATTTCTCACGAGATGTGACTGGCTTCATAGTTGATTTTTAAAAAATTTTTCAAAAAGAGTATCTTTTTGCCTTTCTTCTTCCACCCATATTCCCTCTCCATTTTTTATTCCTTTAATTTTGTTTTTTTGAGATTTAATTTTACACATATTATGGAAGAATTTAGTATTTCAATCTCCATCTTTTAACCATTTAATTTTTGCTCGTTGTTTCCAGTAAATTTCTTCCATGTGTAGTTTCAATCTCAGTTCTCCTTTAGCTTTACTTAATTCTTGCCTAGTATTCTTGTTATTTTTGCTGTCGAAATCATGTTTAAACTTAGCTACTTCTTCTTCTACTTTTTTATCTCTTGATTAAGATTACCAAAAACCTCTTTGTTCCATGTTTTTAAGCTTCTTTTTAATCTTAATAACTTTATCATAAGGGCTTGCATTGGCTTTCCCAGAGCAGGCTCTAGCCAAGACTCTTTCACAAGCCTTTCGATATCTGCATGCTTAGACCACATGTTTTGGAATTTAAAATTAGGTTTAGCTTTTTGGTTCTTATGTATTGTTATTAGCAATGGACTATGGTCAGAACAGGTTCTGTTTAAGTGTCTCAGCCTGGTAATCTCTTGTGAGGTCACCCACTTTGAATTACACATGACCCTATCTAGTCGTGCCCAGATTGCTCCTCTTTTCCGCCAGTTATTGCACCAGGTGTATCTATTTCCTATAAAATCTATATCCATTAAATTGGTGGACGCTATTGTGTCATTAAATTGAGTCATTGCTATCGTGTATGGTGATTTTCCTCCTTTCTTCTCACAAGGACTTCTCACTACATTAAAATCTCCTTTTATAATCCAAGGGGAGTTTCTTTTTGCAATATCTGTCATCTCATCCCATAAAGTTAACCTAGATTTTTTATCATTTTTAGCATACACTACCGAAATTATTTGATCTGTTTGCTTGTTTAATTTAAAGTGAACTATCTGTTCTATATCTTTTAATATTTCAATTTCCAGCATATTATGCCACATAATCCAGAGTTTACTATTTAGATTAGCATACATACTTTTAAACCCTAAAGTTTTGCTATATTTAATTAATTGATCATGCTGGACCATTGGTCCAGCAATAATGATTAAAGATATTTTCTATATTTTAATTAATTGTTTTAACCTATTTATCATGGGGGTATTAGCGACCCCCCGAATATTCCAGTATAGACATCTATCCATTAAAACCTAGTTTAGCTTGAGCTCTAGTTGTGCACTTAGAATCATAAACCTTATTAGCGTATTTCTTCATATTCCTAGAGGTCTTAGGAGTATTGAAAATTTCATGCCTTATCTCATTATATTTTTCTTGTTTCCCGAGTTACATAGCCATTCGTTTTATGGCCTCCATGGCTTGATTTCTCGATAGATTTTCCCAATCTTCGTTGTAGATTGATAAATCATCCTTTGCTTTCTCCAAGATCTCCTCTTGAGATTCTTCATCCTTGTTTATTGAGGGACAGCTAAAGATTGCCGATTCATCTTCTGGAATATCCAAAAGATCATCGTTTATCTAGCTATAATCCTTATGTTTTTCTTTTAAAACTATTCTGGATCAAGCTTTTCTTCCATGCTTTCTCTTGTGTTTTACCTCCTCCCATCCATCATTCGTATCCACGTTTCCCCCTCCCTCTATGCTTATCACTTCATCCTATTTTTCAGTAATGTTATCCTCTTTATACAATGTTTTATCTTTCCTATCATTCTCCTCCAATTTTTCTAAACCATTGGGGTGTATCTTCTCTTCTTCTAGTAAGTTTCTGTGTAGGGTCTCATCCATCTTCCTTATCCATTTAGTAATCTTTCTACCTCTACCTTCCTGCCGAAGACCATCTTCCCTCTCCTCTATGCCTGCCTTGCACTGGCTTGCATCATGCCCGAGCCTTTTACAGCCTGGACAGTAAGATGGCAGGCTTTCAGGAAAGACTGTTTGCCAGAACCCCTCGGCCTGGTCTCCTTCCCCACTGCCTATCCATATCTTACTAGGCGGCTGGGATAGAATGTTATATTCTACTCATACGCGAGCTCTGATAGGCCTTGACATGGTAACTATGGCTTCATCCTGTAGCATGGGTTTTCCCAAACAAGAAGATATAGCATAGAGAGAATGGGCACTAAATAAATGTAATGGGAGATACGGCAATGAAATCCATACCATGGCTAGGGGTGCCTCTTCCAGAGGAGTGAATTTTTTTGTCAACTTCAGGACTCGCATGGGGAAGCCGTCGACCTGCCAAAGACCTCTTTGCCATAGGCGATAATGGTCTTCCTCCATACAGCATTGCAGAACGACATGTTTAGCGTCGTAGTCTGTGAACTTCACCTTCCCCTTAAGCTTTAATGAAGCGATAAACTTTTGGACTTCACTCGCGCGGGGTCTGCCATGGGAGAACATCCCAATTAGTGTGTATTCGAACGGTTCCATGAGCCTTTGAGTTTCTTCAATGGAGAAAATAATCACTAGACTCCTGTTCTTGTTTCCATAAGTGCGTGAATTCGGCGCGGTCTTCTTTAAAATCGAGGCAAATGACTTATTATTTAATAATAAGTCGGGTTGCTTCATTTTCAGCTTGATTTGAGCTAGGTTTGAGCAACAATGGAGATTTTCGCTCTCTAGAAAGTGGGATTTTCTCTCTCTAGAAATTGAAAGTATTTTTTGAAAAGACTCTTCATTCTTCTCCTTCTACTTATTCATCTTTTTCTACTTATTCATCTTTTTCTTCTACTTCTTCTTCTAATTCTTTCTATTATTCTTCATTTTCTTCTATTTTTTAAACATCTTCTATTTATACTTTTCTTTCATATTATTATTATTATTATTGTTGTTCTTCTTCTTCTTCCATTTATTCATAATCTTCTTCTTCTTCTTTCATTTCTTTAAATACTTCTTCTCTTATTCTTATTCTACTACTACTTCTTCTTCTTCTTTCAATTATTTTTCTTCTCCTTCTTCCTATTCTTCTTTTTCTTTTTCTTTTTTATTTTCTTTTTCTTCTACATCATCATCATCATCTTCTTCTTCCTCTTTTACTTCTTCTTATTTTTCTTCCTCTTCTTCATCTTCTTCTTCCTCTATTTCTTCTTATTCTTTTTCCACTTGTTTTTCTTTTGCTTCTTCTTTTTCTTCCTCTATTTCTTCTTATTCTTTTTCCACTTTTTTTTCTTCCACTTCTTTGTCTTCCTCTTTTTTACTTCTTCTTCCTCTTCCTCTTTTTTTTAAGGTTTTGTTTATTATTAATTAGAACCCTCTCTTTTGGCAGAGGAATACCATTTGTACAAGCTACATCTACCCATTTCCCTTTTACACCCGATTCCTAAAGTTAGAGATATGTAACAATCCATAATTTTAATTAACTCATAATCTTTCCTAACTTTATAAGACATCTCGGTATTCTTCTTCCTCTTCCTCCTTTTGTTCATTTTCATCTTAATCTTCTTCTTAATCTTCATTTTTATCTATTTAGTCTTCTTCCTCTTCTTATAATTATACTAATTCTTCTTCTTTATCATCATCATCATCTTCTTCTTTGTTTTATTCTTCTTTTCTTTCTTCTTCTTCTTTCTCTTCTTCTTTTTCTTCTTTTTCTTCTTTTTCCTCCTTTTATTTTTCTTCTTTTTTTCTCTCTTCATCTATTTCTTCTTCTTCTACCTCCTATTCTTTTTTTTTCTTCTTCTTCTTCTCCTTCTTCATCCTTTTCTTCATCTTCTAGCTCTTTTTATTCTTATTCTTCTTCCAATTCTTCTCTTTTGTTTCATATTCTACTTTTTATTCTTCTTTTACTTCTTCTTCATCTTCTACTTCTAATTCATCTGTATCTTTTTTCTATTTAATCAAAATTTCTTCATTTACATCATTTTTTATTCTTCTTTAGTATTTGCTTATTTCTTTTCATTTTTTTCCTTTTTATTCTTTTTTATATTTTTCTTGTTATTCTTTTTTTCTTCTTCCTCCTCTTTTCATTCTTCTAATTTTTCCACTTCATCTTCTACTTCTTCTTCCTCTTCATATTCTTATTCTTATACTTCCTCCTCTTGCTTATATTCTTCCACTAATTCATATTCTTCTTTTTCTTCTTTGTCTTCTTTTTGTTCTTCATCTTCTTCATCATCTTCATCTTTTTTTTCTTAAAATTTTTCCTCTTCTTCTATTTATTCTTCTCTTCCTCTTCTTCTTCTTTTTTATCTTCAACTCCTTTTTATTATTCTTCTTATTTTTCTTATTTTTCTTATTTTTCTTTTTTTTCTTCTTTTTCTTCTTTTTCTTCTTTTTGTTCTTTTTCCCCTTATTATTATTCTTATTCTTCTACTTCTCCCTCTTCTTATTCTTTCTTCCTCCTCTTGTTCTTGTAGTTCTTTTCTTTTTTTTATTATTCATCATCTTCTTTTGATTATTCTTCCTCAATTTTTTTCTACTTCTTCTTTTTATTCCTATTATTATTCTTCTTCTTACTCTCCTTCATGTATTTCTTCTTCTTGTTCCTCTTCTTCTTGTTCCTCTTCTTCATGTTATTCTTCTTCATCTTTTTCTTCCACTTTTTCTTTTTCTTCTTCATCTTTCTCCTCATGCTAATCTTCTTCTTTTTTTCTTCTTCTTCCTCCTCCTCCTCCTACTCTTCTTCTTCTTCTTTTATCCTTCTTATTATTATTCTTTTTATTCTTTTCCTTTCTCTTCTTTTTCTTCTTATTTTTTTCTTTCTCCGCATCCTCCTACTCCTCCTCCACTTCTTCTTCTTCTTTTTCTTCATCTTCATCATCTTCTTCATCTCATTCTTCTTCATCTTCTTCCTCTTCTTATTCCACTTATTCGCATTCTTCTTCTACTTCATCCACTTTTATTTCTTATTCTACACCTTCCTCTTTTTATTCTTTTTCTACATCTTCCTCTTATTCTTCTTCTACTACTTCTTCCTCTTCTTATTCTTCATTTTCATCTTCTACTTCTTCCACTTTTTCTTCTTCTACTATAACTACTACTACTTCTTCTTCTTCTTTTTATTCTTCTTTTACTTCTTCTTCTTCTTCTTCTTCTTCTTCTTTTTATTCTTCTTTTACTTCTTCTTCTTCTTCTTCATCTTATTCTTCTTTTACTTCTTCTTTTTCATTTACATCTTCCTCTTCTTCTTCATACTTTTCTTCCTCTTCTTCTTATTCTTATTCCATTTAATCTTCTTCTTCTACTACTTACTCTTATTATCTTTCTACACATTATTTTTCTCCTTTTTTTTCTATTATTTTTCTATTATTTTTCTTCTTCTTCTTCCTCTTTTTCTTCTTCTTCTTCTTCTTCTTCTTCTTCCTCCTCTTCTTCTTCCTCTTCTTCTTCTTCCTCCTCTTCTTCTTCTTCTTCCTCTTTTTCTTCTTTTTCTTATTCTTCCTATTCTTCTTTTTCTTCTTCTTCTGCTACTACGTCTTCTTCTACTTATTTTTCCTCCTCTTTCTCTTCTTTTTATTTCACTTCTTCTTCTCCTTCCTCTTATGCTATTTCTTCTTCCTCTTTCTCTTTTTTTCTTCCTCTTCTTCATTATCTTCACCCTAATCTACTACTTCTTCTTATTGTACTTCTCCTTCAACATCATCCTATTTTCGTTCTTCCGTTTATTCTTATTGTCCTTCTTCTTCTTCTTCACATTCTTCCTCCTCTTTTTATTTTTCTTCTTTTTCTTATTTTTTATTTTCTTTTATTTTTTATTATTCCACCTCCTCTTTTTTTCTTCCTTCTTATCTTTCTTATTTTTCTTCTTCTTATTGTTCCTATTCTTCATTATCTTATTCTACTTATTGTTCTATTTCATTTTATTCTTTTTTTTATTCTTCCTCTTCCAATTCTTTTTCTTTTCTTCTTCTTTTTCTTCTTCTTCTTCTTCCTATTCCTCTTCATCTACTTCTTCCTCTTTTATTTCTTCTTCTAGTTCTTCCTCTTATCCTTATTCTACTGGTTATTCAACTTCTTCTTCTTCATTTTCTTCTTCTTCTTCCTCTTCTTCTCCTTCTTTTTCTTTTACTTCTTCCTCCTCTTCTTTATATACTTCTTCCTCCTCTTCTTATTATTCTTCTTTTTCTTTTTCTATTTAATCATCATCATCTTCTTCTACTTACTATTTATTGCTTTCTACACCTACATGCTCTTATTATTATTATTATTATTATTATTATTATTCTTCTTCTACTTCTACTTTTTTTTATTCTTCTTCCTATTCTTCTTCCTGCTCTTCTTCTTCTTGTTCCTCTTTTTTTTCTCTTATTATTATTATTATTATTATTATTATTCTTATTCTTCTTCTTCCTCTTCTTCATCTTCTCCATATTCCTCTTTTTCTTCCTCTTCTGCTGCTACTGCTGCTTCTTCTTCTACTTATTTTTCCTCCTCATCTTCTTCTTATCCTTTCACTTCTTCTTCTTCTTCTCTTTCCTCTTCTGCTATTTATTCTTCCTCTTTTTGTTCTTCTTTTTTTCCTATTTTTGTTTTTGTTTTTCCTCTTCTTCTTTATCTTCATTTTCATCTACTTCTTTCTCTTCCACTTTTTCTTATTGTACTTCTCCTTCATTATCATCATCATATTCTTTTTTTTCTCCCGTTTATTCTTCTTTTCCTTCTTCTTCTTCTTTTTCTTCTTCTTCTTCTTTTTCTTCTTCTCTTCTTCTTTTTTTTATTCTTCCTCATTTTATTTTTCTTATTTTTTTTATTCTTTCTCTTTTTCTATATCTTCTTCTTCCACCACCTATTTTTAATCTTTTTCTTTTTCTTCTTCTTCTTCTTCTTCTTCTTCTTTCTCTTCTTCATCTTATTACTCTTTTTATTATTATTCTACTTCATATTCTTCTTTTTTGTATCTTTTACTTTTTATTCTTCTTCTACATCTTCTTCTTCTAATTCATAATCATCATCTTTTTCTTCATTATCATCATCTTCTTCTTCTTTCTCCTCTTATTATTGTTCTTCAAATGAATCATATTATTCTTTTTTTTTCATCTTCTTCTTCTTTTTCATCTTCATCAGCTACTTTTTCTTCAAATTCTTTCACTTCTTCTTCTTCTTCTTCTTCTTCATCTTCTATTCCTTTTTATTTGTATTCATCTTTTTCTATTTTTCTAATACTACTACTTCTTCTTCTTCTTCTTTTACTTCTTCAACTTCTTTGTTTTCTTCTCCCTCTACTTGTTTTTCTTGTTCTTATAGTTCTTTTGTTCTTCTCCTTCCTTTTTTTCTACTTCTTTTCTTCTTTTTCTTCTTCTTCTTTTCTTTTTCTTCCTCTCCTTCTTTTTCTTCTTGCAATTCTTCATGTTCTTCTATATCTTTTGCTTCCACTTCTTCTTCTTCCTCATTCTTTTCGTCTTTTTCTTCTTCTTCTTCTTCTTCTTCTTCTGCTTCTTCTTATTCTTCTACTTCTTCTTCCTCTTCTTTTTCTTCACTTCATCTTCTTGTTCTTCCTCCTCCTCCTTCTCCTCCTCTTCTTCTTCTTCTTCTTCTTTATTTTTATCCACTTTTTATTCTTCTATTTCTTTTTCATCTTTCAATTCTTCTTCTTAATCATCATCATCATCTTCTTCTTCTTCTTCTTCTTCTTCTTCTTCTTCTTCTTCTTTCTCTTTCGCTTCTTCTTCTTCTCTCTCTCTCACTTCTTCTTCTTCTTCTTCCTCTTCTACTTCTTCTTCCTCTTCTTCTTTTACATCATCATCTTCTTCTTCTTCATCTCTTTCATCATAATTATCTTTTTCTTCTTCAACCTCTTCTTCTTCCTCGTTTTCGTCTTCTTTTACCTCATCTTCTTCTCCTTCTTCTCCTCCTCTTCATCATCTTCAACTACTTCTACTACTACTACTTCTTCTTCCTCATCTACATCATCATCCTCTTCTTCTACATCAACTTTTTCTTCTTCTTTTACTTCTTCTTTTTACTCTTATTCTCCATCTTCCTCCTCTTCCTCATCCTTTTCTTCTTCTGGAAATACCTAAAGATCAGAATAGTTGAAGCTCTCTGTTGATCCCTAGTTTAAAGAGTATGTAAAAAGGATCTGTATGCCCTAAATAGCCAGTTTTTAGAGCTTTCTTGGGCTAGTCTGTAAGTGGATAAAGTCTGTATGTTAAGTGTCAAAATGTAAAATGGCTGACCTCAACACGTGCTGAGAAAGATTCAAACAATTGAAGAAAGCACATGAATTAAAGCTACAAAGATGGACAACATATAAGATTTGAAAAGATATCCTTCCAGTCTCAAATTGAAGCTTAAAAGTTTATACTTTAAGGATACACGACACGAATGGCTACATCCAGAATAGAAGACAGGATGATACAACTACTGGAATAACTCCATGCAAACAGCAATCTCTAGCAAAGTTTAATAAAGAGCAAATACCAAAAATGCATTTTTGAAAGCTTATTTGTTTTTGTTTTATTTTGTTTGTTGATTAAAGGATCGGTGTAAAAGGGGAAAGGGTAGATTATAGTTTGTAAAAATGGTATTCCTCCGCCAAAATAGAGGGCTTTGATTATAATAAAATAAATTTTCCAAAAAAAAAAAGTTCTTTCATGCCTTAGCAAATGCTAAGCTACAAAGAAATAAAATAGTCACTGTAATAAAAGAAAATAAAGAATACACCACTTCAAATTAAATAATAGCTGAAGCCTTTTAAAATACTACCAAAATCTATTAGGATCATCGGGGGAGAAGAATGAGCATAGGTGAAGATGTTATTATGGAAGGGGGTACCCTTTACAATAAAGAGTATAATATTTTATCTTTTAACTTTTTCCCAAAAGAGAGTAAATAAGCCTTATTCTCCATAGGGAATGCCAAAATTCTTGGGCCAGACAGATACACTACTGAATTATACAAAGAAGCTTGGGATCTCATTGGAAGGGACATAATCAATGCTATACAAAGCTTCTTCAATTCTGGAAAAATGCTAAAGCAAATCAACCATCCATATATAGCCCTAATACCCAAGACTTCTCGTGACTCTTCAGTGAAATCTTATAGACCTATCTCATGCTGTAATATCCTATATATGCTTATCTCTAAGCTAATAGCCTTGAGACTAAAGAGAATTCTAAATGATATAATTAATTCAGCCAAAGCAGCATACATCAAGGGCGATTAAATTTCAGACAACTTTCTACTCATGGAGAATCAAATGAGAGGATATGCAAGAGAAATAATATCATCTAGATGTTTTCTATATATTGATCTTTAGAAAGCATTTCACATGGTGGATTGGCTATTCTTGCAAGAGGCCCTTAAAGCTTTTAATTTTCCAAAAGGATCCATAGATACAATATATGAATGTATGTCCTCTACCTCATTTTCTATTGCAATTAATAGAGAATTACATTGATTTTTTAAATGAAAAAAAAGGGTTAAGCCAATGAGATCACATTTCTCCCTATCATTTTTCTATCTACAGAGAATACCTATCCAGATTGCTTATCAGGATAGCAAACTCAGAAGTTTTTTCATTTCGCACAAGTTGTGTCCCACATAAAATCTCTCACTTATTGTATGCAAATGATTTGATTATATTTGCTAAAGAAAATCATTCCTCAATTAAAATCTTTCTGAATTCATTAAGTGAATTCACTACCACCCCCTAGTTAAATATAATTTTTTCAAATCGAATATCTTTTTTGGAGGAGTTAATACCAAAATGATAATAAAATATTGCAAGATTCTTGATTTATTGAAAGATCTCTTTCCTTCACATTTCTTAGAGTTCCACTATCTTCAAGTAGATTAATCACGACACAATTCTCTACATTGCCGCTCAAAATTACTTCATCCATACACTAATGGGCTAGTAAAATTCTTTCATTTGTCGTAAGGCAAGAACTACTACCCACAGTAATCCAAGGTATAAAGGGATATTGATTTTTAGTATTCCTATTATCATTATCTATTATTAGTTGAATTGAAAGTGCATGTAGAAGAATCCTATGGGGAGTTCTAGATTTAGGCCTAAAGCCTCTTGGCAAAAAGAATGCATGCCCATCTCAAATGGCAGACGTGTTATCTTTGAATTAGCAAAATGAAATAAATCTTTTAAAAAAAAAACTATAAAGAATCAATAAGAAAAAGGATTCTCTTTGGATTAAGTAGGTACACCATTTTTATTTAAAATTTTCTAATACTTGTGCGTATAAATTATCCAAATAGGACCCTCCATTCTAGAAATCCCTAATCTTTGTTAGGGATTTACTAATTGATAAAACTAGTGATATTAACCAAGCTAAAATATTACTTAATACATGTGGTATCAATGGAAGGATAATATCTGAAGCATATAAATTATTTTCTAGAAAATATACAAAATGAACCAAAGCATGGACCAAAATGATATGCTTTACTAATCATATTCCAAAGGATGCAGTATTCTTGTGGATTGCCAAATGTGGCAATATAGAACCAAAGATAGTTAATTCTCAATCCCAAAAAACATGCAGTGCAAAATTTGTAACCATCAAGAATCGGTGAAGCATGTATTTTTAAATGTCAGTTTTTTCAAAAGTATTTAGGAACATTAAAAAAAAGATAGATATCAAAAGAAAGACCAATAGATTCCATTTCTACATATTTCAAGAGCTTCAAAGAAAATTACTAAGCCAAATCAATGGAGAATCACATACGAAAATAAATATTTGGAGACATTGTTTATTAAATCTGGAGAGTAAGAAACCATAGATAGCATGAATAAAAGAAACATGATGTAGATATATTACTCCTAAAAAAACCAAAATTTATGTTATTTTCTACAAGGAATGTAATAGCTTGAATCATCCTTAAATTGTACATATTTTGATATTAAAGATTTTACTTATAAAAAAAAGAAGTAAAAGAAGAAAATGATGATGAAAAAGAAGTAAGGTAAGAAAAAGTAGAAGCATAAGAAGGAGAAAAAAAAGTAGAAATATAAGAAGAAGAAGAAGCAAAATAAGAAAAAAAATAGAAGTAGAAAGAATATATAATAATGAAGATGAAGAAAATGTAAAAGAAAAAGTATATAACAAGAAGAAGTAGAATAAGTAGAAAAATAAGAAGAAGAATTAGAAGTAAAAAAAGAAGAAGTAGTAGTAGAGAAAAAGTAGAAGAAGAAGGAAAAGAAGAAGTAGAAGAAGATAAAGAAGAAGAAGACGAAGAAGAAGGAAAAGAAGAAGAAGAAGAAGAAGAAGAACAATAAAAAGAAAAAGAAGTAATAGAAGAAAAAGAAGAAGAAGTAGTAGTAGAATTAGAACAATTAGAATAATTTGAAGAAAAAGAAATAGAATAATAAGAAGAAGTTTAAGAACAAGGAATAGAATAAGAAGATGATGATGATGAAAAAAAAGCATAAGAAAAAAAAGTAGAAGAAAAAGAATAATAAAAGAAAAAGAATAAGAAGAAGAAAAAAAAAGAGTAGGAGAAAAAGAAAAAACGAATAAGAAGAAGAAGAAGCATAAGAAGAAGAAGAAGAAGCAGAAGAAAATGAAGATGAAGAACAAGAAAATGAAGAAGAAGAAGTAGAAAAAAAAATAGAAGAGGAAAAAGAACATGAAGAAGAAGAATATGTAGAAAAAGAAAATGAAGAAGAAGTAGAATAAGAATAAAAAAAGAAGAAGGAGAAGTAGAAGAAGAAGAAAAATAATAATAATAGTAATAATAATAAGACATAGGAGGAGAAGAAGTTGCAAAAGAAGAAGAATCATAAGAAGAATAAAAAAAAATAAGGAGAAGAAAAAATTGAATAATAAGAATATGAAGAAGCTCAATAAAAAAAAGAAGATGCTCAAAAAGAAGAAGAAGAACAAAAACTAAATAAGAATAAGTATAATAAGAATGATAAGATAAGGATGAAATAGAAGAAGAAGTAGTAGTAGTTGAAGAATAAGAAAAAGTAGATGAAAAAGGTTAAGAACAAGAAGAAGAAATAGAATAAAAAATGAGAAGAAGAAGAAGAAGAATGAAAAGAATAAGAAAATGAAGGAGAAGAAGAAAAAAATGAAAGAGAAGAAGAAGAAGAAGAAGGAGAAGAAAGAGGAGAAGAAGAAGAGAAAAAAAGTCAAAAAAGAAGAAAAAAAAGTCAAGGAAGAAGATGATGAAGAAAAAAAAAAGAAGTAGAGTAAGAAGAAGAAGTAGTAGTCGTAGTAGTAGTAGTAGAATAAAATGATAAATAAGAAGAAGTATAGGAAGAAGAAGAAGAAGAAGAAGAAAAAGAGGGAAAAGAGGAATATGAAAAAGAAGAAGAACAACAAGAAGATGAAGAAGAAGTAGAAGAAGAAGTTGAATAGGAAGAAGAAGAATAAGCAGAAAAATAAAATGAAGATGATTATGATGAGGATGAAGAATAATAAGAATAAGAAGTATAAGAAGAAGACTAAGAAGAAGAAGAAGAGGAAAAAATAAAAAGAAGAATATGAAGAAGATGAGGTAAAAGAAGACGAAGAAGAAGAAGTACGAAAAAAAATAAAAAGAAGATGAAGAAGAGGAGGAGGAGGAGGAGGAGGAGGAGGAGGAGGAGGATGGTTAGATGGATGGAGATGAAGAAGTAGGCATAAAAGAAGAAGAAGAAGAAAAAAACAGAAATAATAAGAAGAAATATGGAAGAAAAAAGAAGTAGAAGAAAAAGAAGAAGAAGAGGAAGAGGAGGAGGAGGAGGAGGAGGAGGATGGAGATGAAGAAGTAGTGGTAAAAGAAGAAGAAGAAAAAGAGGACGAAGAAGAAGAAGAAAAAATAAGGAATAAAAAAAGAAAAAAGAAGAGAAAGAAGTCGAAGAAGAGGAAGATGAAGAAGGAGAAAAAGAGAAAAAAAAGAGTAAAAGATGAAGAAAATATGAAGAAAAAGAGGATGTAGAAGAGGAGGATGATGATACAAGAGAGTAAGATGAAAAAGAAGTAGAAGAGGAGGAGGAGGAGGAGGAGGAGAAGCAAAAGAAGAAGAGGAAGAAAAAGAGGATAAAGATGATGATTATGGTGATGATTAAGTAGAGGAAGAAGAACAAGAAGTAGAAGAAGAAGTAGAAAAAGATGTAGAAGAAGAAAATGATGACTAAGTTGAAGAAGAAGATAATGAAAAATAAAAAGAAGAAGAGGAAGAAGTAGAAAAGAAGTAAAGGTAGAAGAAAATGATAAAAAGAAGAAGAGGAAGAAGTATAAAAGAAGTAAAGATAGAAGAAAATATTTAAGAAGAAGAAGAGGAAGATGAAGAAGAAGAAGAGGAAGAAGGAGAAGAAGAAGTAGAAGAAAATGAGGAAGGCAAAGAAGGAGAGTAAGATAAAAGAGAAGAAGAAGAGGAAGAAGAAGAAGAAGAGGAAGAAGAAGAAGAAGAATAGAAAGATGAAGAGGAAGAAAAAGAATAATATGTTGATGAAAAAGAAGAAGAAAAGGAGGAGGTGGTGGAGGAAGAAGAAGATCAAAAAGACAAAGAAGAATAGGAAGAGGTAGTGGAGGAAGAAGAAGATCAAAAAGAAGAAGAAGACAACAGGAAGAAAAAAAATAATATAAAGAGGTAGAAGAGGAAGAAAAAGAATAAAAAAAAGAAGAAGAGGAAGAAAATGAAGAAGAAAGAAATGAAGAAAGAAAAAGAAGAAGAAAATGATGATGATGAAATGAACTATAAGTACAAGAAGAACAAGAATAGGAAGAAAAAGAAGAATAGGAAGAAGTAAAAGAAGAAGAGGAAGAAGTAGAAGAAGTAGAGGAAGAAGTAGAAGAAGAAGAAGAACAAGAAGTGGACAAAGTAAACAAATAAAAAGAAAAATAAAAAGAAAATGAAGAAGAAGAGGAAGAAGAAAAAGAAGAAGAAGAAAAAGAAGAGGAAGAAGTAGAAGAATAAAAATAAGATGAAGAATATTAAAAAGAAGAAGAAAAAGAAGAATAAAAAGAAGAAGAAAAATAATAAAAATAATAATAATAATAATATCAATGAGTGAAAGAACAAAAGGAAAAGAAGAAAGAAGAAAAATAAGAATATGAAGTGGAAAAAGAAGATTAAGTATATGATCATGAGGAAGAAAAGAAGAAAAGAAGAATAGGAATAAGAATAAAAAGAATAGCAAGAAGAATAAAAATATGAAGAAAAATAAAAAGAAAAATAAGAAAAAGAAAAATAAAAAATAAAAATAAAAAAATTTTCAAGAACAGGTATTAGAAGAAGAAGATGATGATGATGGATAAGAAGAAAAAGAAGTAGTACTAGAAAAATAAATAAACATAGAAGCTTAAAAAAAGAATAGAAAGAAGAATAAGAATAAGAAGAGCAACAAGATGAAGAAGAGGAAGAAAAAGAAGAAAAAAATAAGAAGAAGAATAAGAAAGAAAAGAATAAGTAAAAGAACATGAGCTGGAAGAATAAGAAATATAAGTATGCAAAAAGCAGAATAATAAGAAAAATAAAAGGAAGAGGAGGAAAAATAAGAAAAATAAGTATTAGAAGAAGAAGGAGAAGAAGAAGGTGAAGAAGATTAAAAGGAAAAAGAAGAAAAAGATGATGAAGAATAAGAAGGAGAAGTATAATAAAAAAGAAATAGAAGATGAATAAGTAGAAGAAAGTGAAGATGAAAAAGAAGAGCTTGAAGAAGAAGAAGAATAATAATAATAATATGAAGAGAAAATAATAAGAAGAAGAATAAGAGGAAGAATAAGACTAGAAGTTGAAGAAGAAAGAGAAGAAGAAGAATAAAAAGCTAATGTTGAAGAAGAAGAAGAAGAAGAAAGGTAGGAAGAAGAAAGAGAAGAAGAAGAATATGAAGAAGGAGAAGAAAATAAAGTGGAAGAAGATGAAGTAGAATAATTGTGAGAAGAAGATGTAGTAGAAGAAATGAAAGAATTAGAATAAGAATGAGAAGAAGATGAATAGGTATAAGAAGGAAAAAAGGAAGAATTAGAAAAAATGAAGAAGAAGATGAAGAAAAAGAAGATGATGATGAAAAAGTAAAATATGACGAAAAGAGGAACAAGGAGAAGAAGAAGATGATGATGAGGAGGAGGAAGAGGAAGATGAAAAAAAAGAAAAACAAAAAGTAGAAAAAGAAGAAAAAAAAGAAAAATATAAGAATAAGAAAAAGGAAGATGGAAAAAAAGAAGAACAAGAAGTAGAAAAAGAAGAAAAAAAAAGAAAAATATAAGAATAAGAAAAATGAAGAAGAAAAAAAAGATGAAAAGAAGAAAAAGAAGAAAAAGAAATAAAAAATATGAAGAATAAGATAAAGATGAAAAATAAGAAGAAGAAAAATAATAAGAGTGATAAGAAGAAGAAGAATAAAAACAAGAAGAAAATGCAGAAGATGAAGAAGAAGGAGGAGGTGATTAAGAGAAAGAAGAAAAAAGAACAAGAGGAAGAGAAGGAGGTGGAATAAGAAGAAGAAGAAGAAGAAAAGGAAGAAGAAGAAGAAAAGGAAGAAGAAAAAGAAGAGGTAGATGATGAAGAATAAAAAGATGAAGAAAAAGAAGAGGAAGAGAAAGAAGATAAAGAAGAAAAAAAAAGAGGGAGTGGAAGAAGAAGAAGAAGAAGAAGAAGAAGAAAAGGAACAAGAAGAAGAATAATAAGAGGAGGAAGAAGAAGAAAAAATGGAAGAAGATGATAAAGAAGTGGAACAAGAACTAGAAGAAGAAGAAGAGGAAGAAGAAGAAGTGTGAGAAGAATAAGAAGTAGAGGAAGAAGAAGAAGAAGAGGAAGAAGAAGAGGAGGAGGAGGAGGAGGAGGAAGAGGAAGAATAATAAGAAAAAGAAAAAAAATAAGATGAAGAATAAAAGGATAAAGAAGAGAAAGAAGAATAAGAAGTAAATGATGAAAAATAAGTAGAAGAAGAAGAAGAGGAAGAAAAGGAAGAAGAGAAAGATTAAAAAGAAAAAATAATAAGAAGATGAAGAAAGGGAAGAAAAAGTTGAAGAGGAAGAAGAAATATAAGAGAGAAAATAGGAAGAAGAAATAAAAGAGAGAAAAGAGAAAGAAGATGATGATGATAATGATGAGGAGTAAGAATAAGAAGAATAAAAAGAATAAGAAGAAGAAAAAGAATAAGAATAAGAAGAATAGGAAAAAGGAGAGGAAAAAGAAGAAACATAGAAAAAATAAGTAGAAGAAAAAGAAGAAACATAAAAAGGAAAAATCGCTAAAAGAGAATATCTCTTCTTTTTCAAAAAATGCTCTCAACTTCTAGAGAGAGAAATTCCCATTTTCTAGAGAGAGAAAATCGTCATTGTTGCTCAAATCTAGCTCTCTCAAGCTAAAAAATGGAGCAAAATGACTTATCATTACAAAATAAGTCTTTTGCCTCGATTACAAGAATGCCCGCGCCTCCCTCACGCATTTTCGAAAAAAAAAACGAGTCCCGTGGTTTTATTTTTAGCCGAGGAGATGAGGAACTTCATGGCGCCTTACGAATACATGCTCATCGGGAAGTTTTCTCATGGCAGGCCTCGCCCGAATGAGATGCAACATTTTGTCTCCTCTCTCAAGCTCACTGGAAGAGTTAAACTAGCCAATTATGATGCAAAACATATATTTCTACAGTGCTTTAATGTTGAAGATTATTATGGTTTGTGGCATAGAGGTTTGTGGCAAGTTAATGGCTATCCTATGCGCGTGTTGAAATGGACGAAGAATTTTAGTCCTATGGAGGAGGCGCCTCTTGCCCCGGTTTGGTTCTCTCTCCTGAAACTCCCATTACACGTGTTTAATGCTCATTCTCTCTTTGTATTATCCTCTTGCTTGGGTAAGCCATTAATAAGGGATGAGGCGACTGTAAACATGACAAGACCAAGCCAGGCCCGTGTTTGTGTCGAATGCAACATAGCTTCTCCACTTCCTAACAAAATCTAGATAGATACACGGGAAGATGAACAAAACGAGGGGTTTTGGCAAATTATTATTCCCGAAAACATGCCCTCCTTTTGTTTAATTTGCAGAAGAATTGGGCATGATATCTCTGAATGTAGGAAGAGTTCTGAACAAGTAAACAAAGAGAAATAGCAGGATTTTAGAAGTAAGAGGGTAGATAAATGGATAAGGAGGGAGGAGGAGAATCCGAGATATGGAGAGATAGAAGATTTAGTGGAGGAAAAAGAGGTGAGTGTGAGAGAAAAAGATAATTATTTATCAGATATAGAGGAAGGAAGAAACAACTTAGAAACAGGCATAGAGGGCAAAAGAATAGAAAATAAGGAAGAGGGATGGGAGGAAGTTAAAGTTAGAAAGAAGAAAATTAGAAAAAATAAACTTAGAAGAGTTCTAAAAGAAAAAATAGAGGATTATAGTTGGATAGATGAGGATCTCCTGGATTTTCCAGAAGAAGATTCAGAAGTATTTAGTTGTCCTCCATTTGGTAAGGTAGAAGCAATTGAAGAAAGTTATATAGTAGTAGCAAAGGATGACCTAGAAATGTATGAGGATGGACGGGGAAAACTAACAAAGGATCAATCTATGGAAGCTATAAAGAGAATGGCCATGCAAATTGGCATACAAGGGAAATATAAGGAAATAGCTCAATCAATTGCACCCAAGAGTGCAAGGAATATGAGGAAGTATCAAGATAAAACATATGAAACTAAATGCACAACTAGATCACAAACTAAATTAGGTTTTAATTGATAGTTACCTATATTGGAATATTAGAGGGGTGGCAAACAACCCCTCGATAAATAGATTAAAACAATTGATTAAAATACATAAAATTTCATTGGTTGTAATTGCAGAACCTCTGATTCAACAGGAACAACTATCTAAATATAGTCGAATTTTAGGGTTTAATAACTCATTCACTAACCTAAATAGTAAACTCTGGATTATGTGGCATAATTATTTAGACATAGAAATATTAAAAGATACAGAACAAATAGTGCACTTTAAAATATCCGAAGACATAGTATCGGTAGTATATGCTAAAAATGATAAAAACTCTAGATTAATCTTATGGGAAGAAATGGAAAAAATTGCAGCAAATAATGTTCCCTGGCTGATAGGAGGAGACTTTAATGTTATAAGAAGTGCCTTGGAAAAGAAGGGGAGAAAAACTCCTAACACAACAGCGATGTCTCAATTTAATGAGGCGATTTCTAATTCTAACTTGTTAGAAATAGACTTCACAGGCTCAAATTACACTTGGTGTAATAACTGACAAAAAAGAGGAGCAATTTGGGCCAGGCTGGACAGGGTAATGTGCAATGCGAAGTGGGTAGCCTCACATAGCACTACAGGGCTTAGACATTTAAGCAGAACCTATTCAGACCACTCTCCACTCCTCATATCACTTTATAACAATAAACGAGTTACAGGAAGCTTTAAATTTCAAAACATGTGGGGAAAACACGTCGAGTTTGAAAAACTGGTAAGAGACTCTTGGTCGGATCCTGCATCAGGGAAACTTATGCAAGTTCTAATGATAAAGCTATATAGATTAAAAAAACAGCTAAAATCATGTAATAAAGAAATTTTTGGAAATATAAACCTGCAAATAAAGCAAGCAGAGGAACAAGTGGAAAAACTAGAAAAAGAATATGATAATAAAAATGATAAAGAAATTAGGAAGGATTTAAACAAGGCTAAAGCTGAATTGAGTTTAAAATTACACATGGAGGAGATATATTGGAAACAACGAGCAAAAATTAAATGGTTAAAGGATGGGAATAAAAATACAAAATTTTTCCATAACATGAGCAAAATAAAAATATAGAAAAATAAAATTAAAGGATTAAATGATATAGAAGGAAAATGGATAGAAGAAGACAAACAATTATGTGCCCTCTTTGAGGACTTCTTCAAATCTCACCTGTGTGGACACATGCCTCATGAAGGGAACTCCTTATTACAAGAGATCGGGGCCTCCATTACGAAAGATCAAAATCAAATGATGGAAAGGATCCCAGAAGAAGAGGAGGTAATAATTGCAGTCTTTAATCTTGACAAAGACAGTGCAGCGGGACCAGATGGCTGGAATAATTATTTTTTTCCGCTAAACTGGCCCATTATTAAAAATGATCTAGTTTCAGCGATTGCTAGTTTCTTTGCTGGGGTAGATATTCCTAAAGCTTGGGCAAACTCATTTATAGTTTTAATCCCTAAAAAAGAAGCTCCTCAGCTATGCGAGGATTTTAGACCAATAAGCTTATGTAATGCGATTTATAAGATTTTAGCTAAAATAATTCAAAACAGATTAAGTAATATTTTGCCATTAATAATATAACCGGAGCAAACAGGATTTGTTAAAAACAGACTAATGATAGAAAATATTAGATTAGCCTCAGAAATGATGAAAGAAATTGCAATTAAAACTAGAGGCGATAATCTAGTTATCAAGTTGGATTTGTCTAAAGCATTTGATAGAGTTGAATGGGATACACTCTGTTACATTTTAAGAAAATATGGTTTTTCTGAATTAAGCATTGACATAATATACAGATGCATTTCAAGTCATTGGGTTAGAATTATTATAAATGGAAATATAGGTGAAGAATTCAAACCTATAAGAAGCCTAAGACAGGGGGATCCATTATCCCCCTTATTATTTGATATATACCTAGATCTGCTTATACTTAATCTAAACAAAAGAATGTCGAAAGGTAATATATTACCTTTTAGACAACCAAATAATACCCCAAGAATAGGTTGTTTGGCTTATGCTGATGATCTAATAATTTTTACAAATTCACATAAAAGATCTGTATTAAATCTGATAGAATTATTACAATTATTTGAATTAGAAACAGGCCAGGTTGTAAACAAAAAGAAGTGCCAGTTCATGCTAGCCAAAAAGACTTCAGAGAAAGTGATAAATAAGATTAAAAATATAACCGGATTTACACATAATAAGGGAGCTTTACCATATTTAAGCTGTCCAATATATGAAGGTAGACTGAGAGAGAAATATTTAATACCATTACAAGATAAAATCAGGAGGAAAATAGTAGGATGGAAAGAAAATCTTTTAGGATTCGGAGGATGGATTACATTGATTTCTCATGTGTTACAAAGCACGTTAGTGCATATCTTATCTGTAATACATCCCCCGAAGAAATTTTTGAACAAATTAGAATCAAAAATGTCAAATTTTTTATGGGGTAAAAAAGATGGGAAGCAAAAAATTCACTGGAAAAACTGGAGGGATATATGCTACCCAAAAGCAGAAGGCTTAGGAATAATTACTTTAGAGGATATGGCCACCACCTGGGATTGCAAAGGATGGTGGAGGCTGATCGAGAATGATATCCTTTGGGCAAAATATATGCAGGCCAAATATTTAGAACAAAACAATCAGAGGCTTAAACAGGCATCAAATGATTGGAAAGCTCTGGAGAAACAAAAAGATATAGTAGAATCACACTCAATATTAAAAAAGAGTGGTTTGAAATGGACTCTCACACCACAAGGTAATTTCACACTAAAATCGGTTAAGGAGTTGATTAGGAGGAAAACCCCTACTCAACCCATATTTAAATGGGTCTGGAAAGCAGGTATTCCACAAAAAATGTGTTCGCTAGCATGGAAAGTAATAGTAAATGCATTACCTATGGATACTAATGTGCAAAGAAAGGGCATAAAAATAGTATCTAGATGTGAGTGTTGTTTTGCTAAAGTAGAATCAATAGATCATCTATTCTCGAGAGGGAAAATTGCAGAAGAAGTTTGGAAGAAACTTGAAGGAAATGAACAAATTAGTAATAAAGAGGAAAGTCTAATAGAAAGAATTAAAAAATGGGAAAATGCTATTTCTGCTAACCCTTCTAGAAATTGGCTCTATAAGAATTTACCTCATGTAGTAATATGGTGTTTATGGCAAGCTCGTAATAGGAGTAGATTTGAAAGAAAGAGAATGGATTTGATAGATATATTACAAGAAATTAAGCAGGAAATAAGTAGCATATCAAATATTAAGCCCATTATAGTAGAAAAACTAGCTATAGATAAGAAAGTGGAAAAAGAATGGGGTCTTAATATAAAAATAGTTAAACAATATTGGGCAAAAAGTATAAGTTGGGTTAGGCCCCCTGAAGGAAAATTCTCTCTAAACACGGTTGGAAGCTTTAATAGGGATATTGGAATAGCGGGAGGAGGTGGGTTAATAAGAGATTCCAAAGGCACAGTTATGAAAGCTTTCTCCTCGGTTAGTGTAGCAGACTTGGCTCTACAATCAGAAATTAGGGCGTTAAGAATAGGTTTAAATGTATGCAAAAAATTAGAATATAAAAGTATTCAAATACAAGTGGACTCGATGTTATTATTTAATTTAGCAATAGGAAGAATTTCTCTTTGGAAATATGAGGAAGAACTAGAAATAATAATGAAGATTATAAAAGATTTAAATGCATCAATAATGCATATATATAGAGAGGCAAATACTCCAGCAGATAATCTCGCGAGGATAGGCTCGGAAAAAGGAGAAATAGAATTCGATGAAGATTCTATGCCAAAAAAATTGAAAGGTCTAGTGAGATTAGATAAGATGATGTTTTCTTATGTAAGAGTTAGGAAGAGTGGAGGTCGGGTTAGTTTAAAATAAATTTAGACCATAGCTTAGAATAGATAATTTAAAAAAGAAGCAAGTAGGTTAACTCAAAACATGGGATTCTAGGATAAGCATAGGTCTTGATTTTCTTTCTCTTCTCAGTAGTGCAGCTACATACAAAGTGGCAGAAATCTTAGCCTTGGTTGTTAGGTTGTGCACATGAATAGATATGTACCTGGTTCATGTTTTATACTTGCAGGATGAAGATGTTATGATGGTTTTTGGTTTTTAAATGGTTAACTTGGCGAATATTTTATAGGTTAAACAATGCTGTACATAGATATATTCCCCTTGTTAAGATCATATAATAATAAGCTGTTTTTTACGGGTTTATTTGACTGCTGCTCGAGTTGTTTATGTTGATAACAACTGATCACCCGGTCCTGTGGGTGATCATCGGGTGCGCAGTTTACATGCGTTTGGAGGTGGTTTTTTTGGCTAAGTTATGTGTTATAATTCTGGTTGAACAAGTTTATATTTCCTGAGAGTTATGCAGAAAGTCTTAGGTCTTGTTGCAGCTCATTAAAAGCTATATGGTCAACTCCAATTACAAGGTGCGGCAAAGAGAATGGGAGCGAACGAAGAAATGATAAATATTGTATAAGCAGAACAAGGGACAAGGGGAATAGGGTAGACAAGTTATATTGTAGGCGTGCTCGTTTTCTTTGTATATTGCAGGCACAGGAGCATATAAAAGAAGAAGCTGGACGGTTGGAAACATTCGGTTGGATACATTCGGGAAGCAGGACGTGAACAATACGGCTTTTGACACGGGGAAGATGAGAGACAGATGCTACAGGATACGGCCGATAAAATCAAGAAGTTAAATGAAAAGATGGGCCGAAGTTGTTCCGAAAAAATCAAAATGCATAGATGGGACGGAAAATAAATAAACTAGAGCAAAGTCTCCAGCTTACTCTAGTTTAATTATATAATGAATAAATGTTTATTTAGAAAGTTTTTTTTTCAAATTTTTATAGGATAGCTAATAGGCTTAAGGATAAGATGGGTGTAAGAGGGCTACGGGTAGATGTAGGTTGTAAAAATGGTATTCCTCCGCCGAAAGAGAGGGTTATTAATAATAAAACAAACTTTAAAAAAAAAGAAGCATAAAAGGAAGGAGATGAAGATGTAGAGGAAGAAGAAGAAGAGAAAAAGAGGAAGAAAAATAAGAAGAAAAGTAAGGAAAGAAAAGAAGAAGAAGATGAAGTAGACGAAGAGAAAGAAGAAGAGGAAGAGAAAGCGGAACAAGAAGAGGATTTAAAAAAAGAAGAAAAAGAAGAATAAAAAAAATAAAAAAGATGATATAGATGTAGATGATGATGATTCAAAAGAGGAAGAAGTAGAAGTAGTATAATAAGAAAATGAAGAAAAAGAAGAAGAGAAAAAATAAGAGGAAGAAGAAATGGATGAGGATGAAGAAAAAGAAGATGATGATGATGAAGGAGAGGAAATGAAAGAAGATAAAGAAGAAGTAGAATAAGAAGTAGATAAAAAGATGAATAAAAAGTAAATGAAGAAGATGGAAACAAGAGAAAGAAGAAGATGATGAAGAAGATGAAGAAGTAAAGAAAGAAGAAGTATAAAAAGAAGAAGAATAAGAATAAGAGGAAAAAGTAGAGAAAAAAAAGCATAAAAAAGAAGAAGAAGTAGAAGAAGAAGGCGAAGAGGAAAAGGACTACAAAAAGAAGTAGGCGAATATTAATAGGAAGAATAGGAATAGAAAGAAGAAAAAAAAGAAGAAGAAGAATTAGATGAAGAAGAATAAGACGTGGAGAAGGATTAAGTAGAAAAAAAAGAAGAGTAAGAACAAGGCGATGAAGAAGTACATAATGAATTGGAAGAAGAATAAGAGAATGGAGAATAAGAAGAAGAATAATAATAATAATAATAATAATAATAATAAAAGGAACAAGAAAAAAAAGGAGGAAGAAAAAGAAAAAGAGATGATTATAATGAAGAAGAAAAAAATAGAATTACAATAACAATAAGAGGAATAAGAAGAAGAAGAAGAGGAAGAAGAAGTCGTAGTAATGGAAGAAGTAGGAGAAGAAGAAGAAGAAGATAGAATGGAAAAAGTAGAAAAATAAAAAAAAATAAAAAGAAAAAGATAAAGAAGAATAAGAAGAAGAACAAAAACAAGAGAAAGAAAAAGAAGAAGAAGAAGAAGAAGAAGAAGAAGACGAAGAGGAAAAATATGAAGAAGAAGAAAAAAGAAAAATATGAAGAAGATGAAGAAGAGAAAGAATAAAAAGAAAAAGAAGAAAATATGAATGTGTGGAAGAACAAAAGGAAAATGAGGAAAAAGAAAAATAAGAATCAGAAGTTGAAAATGAAGAAGTAGAAGATGAAGATGAAGAATTAGATGAAAAAAATGAGAAAGAAGAAGAAAAAGAATAGTAAGAAGAATAAAAATAAGAAGAAGAAAAATAAGAAAATGTTGAAAAATAAAAAGAAGAATATTATGATGATGAAAATAATAAAGATGAAGAAGATGATGATAAATTAAAAGAAAAAGATGAATAAGAAGTAGAACAACAATAAAAAGTAGAAGATGAAAAAATAGAACAATAGGAAGAAGAATAAGAATAAAAAAACATAAAGTTGAAGAAGAGGAAGAAAAAGAAAAAGAAAAAGATGATGATGATGAAGCTTAAAAGAAGAAGAAGAATAAGAAATAGTATATGAAGAGGTGGAAGAAGAAGAAATAGACAAGAGAAAGAAGTGAAAAAAAATAAAAGTAGGAGGATGAAAAAGAAAAAGAAGAATAAAAGAAGAAGAAGAATGAGAAGAAGATTAAAATGAAGAAGAAGAAAAAGATGAATAAGAGGAAAAAATAGAAGAAGAAGGAGGAGGAGAAGATGAAGAAATGGAACAAGAAGAAATAGAACAATATAAAGAATAATATAACAAAGAATAGAAAGATTAAGACGAAGAATGACATGAAGAAGAATAAAAAAAAGAAGAAAAAGAATAAGAATAAGAAGAATATGAAGAAGAAAAAGTTTGTGAATAAGAGGAAGATGAAGCAGAAGAAGAAGACGAAGAAGAAGAGGAGAATGAAAAGAATAAGAGGAAGAAGAACAAAAAGAGGAATAAGAAAAGAAAAAAAAGATTATGATGATGATGAAAATGAAAAAATAGATGAGGAAGAGGAGGATGAGGTAGAGGAATAAATAAAAGAAGAAAAAGAAGAGAAAGAATAAGAAGAATATGATAATTTAGAGGGACCAACAAGCTAAAAGATAATTTCAAATACCCGTCTATCCGCTGAATATTCAAGAGCAAGATACAAGCATGACAATAAATTATTTAGGGAATCATCAAAGGCATCTATATGTTGGAAATTAATGCGAAAACAACAAAGCATAGTAGAAAGGCATTCGATTTTGATAAACATTGGGTTGAAATGGACATTGAATGCCCAAGGAAGATTCTCCATAACAAGTGCAAAAAGGCTTGTATAAAAGAAATGGAAATTTCAATATATTTTCAAATGGGAATGAGAGAAAGAAATTCTACAAAAGATTAACATTTCATGTGGAGGGTTCTTTCAAAAGCCATTCCATTAGATCATAATAATTAAAAGAGAGGTATAAAAGTAGCATCTAGATGTGAATGCTACTAAGAAAACTAGAAAGCATAGATTATTTATTCTCTGTAGAAAATATAACTTAAGTAGTTTGGGACAAAAAAGAAACAAATATGAGCATAGGAAAAAGAAAGCTTCCTCTTAAGGCCAGAATTGTATATTGGAGACAAGCCCACTTAAAGGGTATGTTAATAAAATGGATTAGAAACAATATGAGTCACAAAGTAATCTGGTGCATATGAAAAGCTAGAAATAGAAGTAGATTTAAGAACTCTCTAATGCGTGCCAAGAATATATTAGAGGAAATAAGAAGAGAAAGCTCATCCATTTCACCCTACAACCCATTAAAAGTCAATGATAAGAACTTAGTGATAGAGATTAAAAAGATATGGAGGATGCAAACTATTAGGAAATCTCAATTAGATTTTATAACATTCATTAGGAACAAACCACTGGGGGTGCAATTGCCTTGAACATGGATGGGTGTTTCAAAAGGGACATGGGGGCAGTAGGGGGAGCAAGGTTTATAAGAGATGAGGAATGAAAGGTTATTAAAGAATTTTCAATGAGGTGAGTTGCTATCTAAACCCTGCATGCGAAAATTATGGAATTGCAAAAAGGGCTGAAAATTTGCAGCAACCATAGACTCCAAAATATTCAGGTATAGGTTGATCCACACATACTGATGGATCTAGCCACAAGAAGGATAGATATGTAGAGGTGCAAGGAAGAAACACGTAGTATTAGATAGGCTTTAATAGATTTGAATGGAGAAATAATACACATATACAGAGAAGCAAATACACTGGCAGATAGGTTAGTAGAAGAGGATAGAAAAAAAAAATTTCAAGAATATGGTGGAGAAGACATTTTAGATAGATTTAAAGGTATTATTATTTTAGATAAAATAGGTTATTCTTACATCAGAGACACAAAGAATAAAAAAATATAAGTTGGAAGAGTTGTGGCTCTGGCAGACTTAAGCTGGAAGAGTGATAGATACCCTGGTCTTGTGGGATTTCTAGGTATGAGCATTTTCTGTTTTAAAGAGCTACTAAATCAAAGCCGAATAAAATATAGAACAACATTAGAAGCAGGGCAGAAAGTTTAATGATATATAAAAACTAAAGTTAGTAAAAGATTAAAATTAAAACATTGATATATTGATGATATGTTTATTCTTTGGTTGGCTTGGTATTCTCTTAGATCATCAGATAAAGATGTTCTTTTTTCTTTGATGGCTTTTAGGGAGAGCAAGAAAGGCACAATTAGGCGACATCAAGAGGCAAACATCAGAATGATAGAAATAAATCCTAATTTATATTCTGCAAGGTGTTGGGAGCTTTTGACTGTTTTCTTTGTTTGTTTGTATGTTTACTTGTTGTTTATAAGGGCAAAAAGGTATAAGAAGCTGGAAGCAAAATCACAAGAGACATAGTTTCCAAAAGCTATTAGCAAAATAAGATAGTAGGAGACAATGCAGGCCGCTACCTTCACTATGAGGATTACATATGCTACGTTTATACATCATGAGTTAAATGGCACGAATGGAATAAGGGATATAAAGTTTTGTAATTAGTTGTTGCCACTAGAATAGTAGAAGAAAGAGGGTAGGAGGCCTATGAGGTTCCTGGCCAATTTCAGCAGCATGGAAAGGAAAGTAGGAGTCAATGCAGGCTATTCCATCTGCTATGCTCCTTTCACATGCTGTTTTAGTGTTTAAGGGCAAGGTAAGGAAGAGAAAGCTATATGAGAGGTAGAGCTAGGAGCTAATCAAAGAATATATGCAGCATGGAAAGAAGAAATCAGGAGCAAATTGCTGCCTTTGTGATGCTACTCCCACAAGTTTTTTTGGATGCTTACGTGTTAAATGGCAGGAATGGCAAGTACAGTAGAAGAGAGGGGAGCAAGAAATCTAAGATTATTTTGGACGATTTTACTTGTTTTCTGACTAAGGGGCAGATGTAAAGACAACATGGGGTTTCAAAGTGGCAAAACAAAGGTAGGCAGGTAGATTCTGTAGCTGCAAGGATAGCAAGGGGAAACTAGTGCAAAGTGTATGGAGATGGGAAGAAGGCTAAAAGAATTAATAGTTATAAGAGGTTGTATTTTAGTTTGTGTAATTGTAAATGGGATAAAAGGAAGAATGTGTCAGATTAGTGGTAGTAGCATGGATATTTTCTTGCTCTATTTTGCAGGAATGTGTCAAAATTGAGAGGAGGTATAATATTGATGAAGGATGAAAGAAAGTGACAATTGAAGGCAAAGGTTGATAAAGAGAGGAAGGATGCTACATCTAGAAGGGATTAGAAGAGGTGGTAGTTAGCAAGGAGATGGCATGGTCGGGCAGAATACTAAGAGAAGCTATCAATTTTTAGGTAGAATCAACCTTAGGTTTTATAAAGGCACAAGCTTTTTTTTTTATTAGATATAGTAGTAAAAAAGTAAAGGGTAGTTTCTAGTTTGTAAAAATGGTATTCCTCCACCGAAAGAGAGGGTAACATTAATAAAATAAACCCTTAAAAAAGAATAAAAAGAAGAAAAAAAGAAGAAGAAGAAGAATATGCTGAAGAAAAAGAAGAAAATATGAAGAAGAAGAGGAAGAATAGAAACAAGAAGTGGAAGAAGAAGAAGAGGAAGAAGAATATGCAGAAGAAGAGGAAGAAAAAGAGGATAAAAAAGAAGAATAAAAGAAGATAAATAAGAGAAAGAAAAAGAAGTATAGGAAGAAGAAGAAGAAGATGATGATGAAGATAAAAAAAAGAACAAGAAGATGAAGAAGAAGTTGAAGAGTAAGAAGAAGAAAAAGAAGAATAAAATGATGATGATGATGATGAGGAAGAATAAAAAGAATAAGAAGAATACTAAGAAGAAGTAGAAGAAGAAGAAGAGGAAAAAGAAGATGAAGAAGAAATAGAAAGAAGAAGAAAAAGAAGAAGAAGAAGAAGAAGAAGAAGAGGAAGTAGATGAAGAAGCAGGGGTAGAAGAAGAAGAAAAGAAGAAGAAGAAAAAGTGAAATAAGAAGAAGAAGAAGAAGAGTAGGAAGAAAAAAATAAGCAAAAGAAGTAGAAGAAGATGAAGAACAAGAGGATGAGGAAGAGGAAGTAGATGGAGAATAAGAGTAAAAAAGAAGAAGTGAAAGAAGAAGAAAAAGTTGATGTAGAAGAAGAGAATGATGATGTAGATGAGGAAGAAGAAGAAGAAGTTGTAGAAGAAGTAGAAGTAGAAGAAGATGAAGAAGAAGAGGAGAATAAGGAGAAGAAGAATAGGAAAAAGTAGATGAAGACTAGGAAGAAGAAGAGGTTGAAGAAGAAGAGATGATGGTGATGATGAAAGAGATAAAAAAGAAGAAGAAGTAAAAGAAGAAGAGGAAGAAGAAGTAGAAGAAAATGAAGAAGAGAAATAAGAAGAAGAAGCAAAAGAGAGAGAAGAAGAAGAAGCGAAAGAGAAAAAAGAAGAAGAAGAAGATGATGATGATGATGATGATGATGTTTAAGAAGAAGAATTGAAAGATGAAGAAGAAATAGAAGAAGAAAAAGTGGATAAAGATAAAGAAGAAGAAGAGGAGGAGGAGGAGGAGGAGAAAGAACAAGAAGATAAAGAGAAGAAAAAGAAGAGGAAGAGGAAGTAGAAGAATAAGAAGAAGTAGAAGAAGACGAAGAAGAAGAAGTAGTAGAAGAAGACGAAGAAGCAGAAGAAGAAGAAGAAGAAGAACAAGAAGACGAAGAGAATGAGAAAGATGAAGAAGAGGAAGTAAAAGATGTAGAAGAACATGAAGAAGTGGAATAAGAAAAAGAAGGAGAGGAAGGAGAGGAAGAAGAAGAAAAGAAGACGAAGAAGAAGAAGAATAGGAAAAAGAAGAAGTAGTAGAAAAAAATAAAGGAGAAGAACAAAAGAACTATAAGAACAAGAAAAACAAGCAGAGGAAGAAGAAAACGAAGAAGTTGAAGAAGTAAAAGAAGAAGAAGAAGAAGAAGAAGAAGAAGTAGTAGTAGTAGTACTAGAAAAATAGAAAAAGATGAATACAAATAAAAAGGAGTAGAAGATGAAGAAGAAGAAGAAGAAGGATAAGAGGAAGAAGAAGAAGAAGAAGAAGTGAAAGAATTTGAAGAAAAAGAAGAAGAAGTAGAAGAAGAAGAAAAAAAAAAGAATAATATGATTCATTTGAAGAATAATAGTAAGAGGAGAAAGAAGAAGATGATGATGAATTAGAAGAAGAAGATATAGAAGAAGTAGAAGAAGAATACAATGTAAAAGATAAAAAAAGAAGATTATGAAGTAGAATAAGGATAAAAAGAGTAATAAGATGTAAAAGAGAAAGAAGTAGAACAAGAAGAAGAAGAAGAAGAAAAAAAAAAGAAAAAGAATAAGATAAAAAAGAGGAGGAGGTGGAAGAAGAAGAAATAGAAAAAGAGAAAGAATATGAAAAATAAGAAAATTAAAATTAGGAAGAATAAAGAGAAGAAGAAGACGACGAAGAAGAAGAAAAAGAAGAAGGAAAAAAAATAAGAATAAACGGGAGAAGAAGTAGATGAAAATGAACATAAAGAAGAAGAGGAAAAACAAGAACAAAAATATTAAAAAAAAGTAGAACAAAAAGAGGAAGAATAAATAGCATAAGAGGAAAGAGAAGAAGAAGAAGTGAAAGAATAAGCAGAAGATAAGGAAAAATAAGTTAGAAGAAGAAGAAGCAGTAGCAACAGAAGAGGAAGAAAAAGATGAATAGGAAGAATACGAAGAAGAAGAAGAGGAAGAAGAAGAAGAAGATAAAGAATAATAAGAAGAATAAGATGAAGAAAAAAAATAAGAGGAACAAGAAGAAGAAGAGCAAGAAGAAGAATAGGAAGAAGAAGAAGAAGAAAAAGTGGAAGTAGAAGAAGAAAAGAATAATAATAATAATAATAATAATAAGAGCAGGTAGGTGTAGAAAGAGATAAAGAGTAAGTAGAAGAAGAAGAAGAAGAAGAAGAAGATTAAATAGAAGAAAAAAAAGAATAATAATAAGAAGAGGAGGAAGAAGTATATAAAGGAGAGGAGGAAGAAGTAAAAGAAAAGGAAGAATAAGAAAAAGAATAAGAATAAGAAGAGGAAGAAGAAGAAAAAATGAAGAAGAAGAAGTGGAATAACTAGTAGAAGAAGAATAAGAGGAAGAAGCAGAAGAAGAAATAAAAGAGGAAGAAGTAGAAGAAGAAATAAAAGAGAAAGAAGTAGAAGAAGAAATAAAAGAGAAAGAAGTAGAAGAAGAAATAAAAGAGGAAGAAGTAGAAGAAGAAATAAAAGAGGAAGAAGTAGAAGAAGAAATAAAAGAGGAAGAAGTAGATGAAGAGGAAATAGGTTAGGTAGGAAGAAATAGGTTAGGTAGGGGTGGAAGGGAGGTAAACATAGAATGTTTGTTGCTTGTTTTTTCGTTCGCAGGTAATATGACAGGAATAGGGCAAAAATAGAGAGAAGCAGAGCGGATGGAAAGGATTCGGGGATGACGCGTAAGCAAGGCATGGATATAGGTTAAGAAGGGCAGTAGATACAGACCGAGGACAATAACATGGGTTTCAGCTAGGAAGGGCCGAAGCATGCTAGTAAGCGGTCAACAAAGATATGAGAAGGCTTACCCAGATTGGAAAACAACTAGCCAAGGAGATTCTACTAAGGCTAGGCAAAAGAAGACAAGAGAAGGAAGGACAAATTTGTAGCAAAATTGCATCAAATTAGCATCAATTATAATCAAGGATAGGACATAAATAAAAACATAAAATAAGTATCTGAAAAAGAGTGTAAAAGAAGCTTAAGAGCTTTAGAGTTGCTTGTTTTTAGGGAATGGATTAAAAAGGGTGTAAGGGGGTCATGGGTAGATGTAGGTTGTAATCAATGGTATTCCTATGCCAAAAGAGAGGGCTAATAATAATAAAACAAACTTAAAAAAAAGTAGATGAAGAGGAAGAAGAAGAAGAAGAAACAGAATAAGAAAAGTATAATAATTGGAAGAGGAAGAATAAAAAAAATAAAACGAAATAGAATAGTAAGTAGAATAAGATAATGAAGATAGGAACAAGAAGAAGAAAAATAAGAAAGATAAGAAGGAAGAAAATAAAGAGGAGGAGGTAGAAGAATAAAAAATAAAAGAAGAGAAAGAATAATAAAAAGAAGAAAAATAAAAAAGAGGAGGAAGAATGTGAAAAAGAAGAAGAAGAATAAGAAGAAGAAGAATAAGAAGAAGAAGAATAAGAAGAAGGAAAAGAAGAATAAACGGAAGAGCGAAAATAGGATGATGTTGAAGGAGAAGTACAATAAGAAGAAGAAGTAGATGAAAATGAAGATAAAGAAGAAGAGGAAGAAAAAAAAGAGAAATAGGAAGAAGAAATAGCAGAAGAGGATGGAGAAGAAAAAGGGAAAGAATAAGAAGAGAAAGAGGAGGAAAAATAAGTAGTAGAAGACGTAGTAGCAGAAGAGGAAGAAAAAGAAGAAGAAGAAGAAGAATAAGAAAAAGAAGAAGAAGAAGAAGAAGAAGAAAAAGAAGAAGTGGAAGAAGAAGAAGAAGAGGAAAAATAAGAAGAGGAAGAAGAAGAAGAAGAAAAAGAGAAAGTAGAAGAAGAAAAATAATAGAAAAAAAGAAGAAAAAAAAATAATAAGGTGTAGAAAGAGAATAAGAGTAAGTAGAAGAAGATGGTGATTAAATGGAATAAGAATAAGAAGAAGAGGAAGAAGATTATGAAGAAGAAGAGGAAGATGTAAATGAAAAAAAAGAAGAAGAAGGAGGAGGAGGAGAAGAAGTAAAAGAAAAATAAAAAGAAGAAGAAAAAGAAGAAGAAATGGAAGAAAAAGAAGAAAATGAAGAATAAGAAGAGGAAGAAGTAGTAGAAGAAGAATAAGAGGATGATGTAGAAGAAGAAATAAAAGAGGAAGGTGTAGAAGAAGAAATAAAAGTGGATGAAGTAGAAGAAGAAGAGTCGGAAGAAGAAGAAGCAAAAGATGAAGAAGAAAAGTACAAGAATTAGAAGAGGAAGAATAAAAAAAAAGAATAAAAAGAAAAAGAATAATAAGAAAAATAAGATAAAGAATAATCGAACAAGAAGAAGAAGAAAACTAAACATGATAAGAAGGAAGAAAAAAAAGACAAAGAATGTGAATAAGAGGAATAAGAAGAGGAAGTAGATGAGGAAGAATAGAAAGAAGAATAAGGAAAAGAAGAATAAGAAGAAAAGAAAAGAAGAAGAAAAAGAAGAAGAAGAAGAAGGAGATGAATAAGATGATGATGATGAAGAAAAAGAAGAAGAAGAATCGGAGGAGGAGGAGGATGAGGAGGAAAAATAATAGAAGAAGAAGATTAGCAGGAGGAGGAAGATGAAGAAGAAAAAGAGGTGGAAGAAGAAGACGAAGAAAACTAACATGAAGAAGAGGAGCAAGAAGAGGAAATAGAGGAAGGAGAGTAAGAAGAGGAAGAATAATAGGAATATAAAGAAGAAGTAGAAAAAAATTGAGGAAGAATAATCAAAAGAAGATGATGAATAATAAAAAAAAATAAAAGAATTACAAGAACAACAAGAACAAGAGGAGGAAGAAGATTAAGAATAAGAAGAGGGAGAAGTAGAAGAATAAGAATAATAAGAAATGGAAAAAGAAGAAAAAGAAGAAGAAAAATAAAAAGGAGTTGAAGATGAAAAAGAAGAAGAAGAGAAAGAGAAGAATAAATAGAAAAAAAAAATTAAGAAAATAAAATGAAGAAGAAAATGAAGAAGAAAATGAAGACGAAGATGAAAAAGAAGAATATGAATTAGTGGAAGAATATAAGCAAGAGGAAGAAGAATAAGAATAAGAATAAGAATATGAAGAGGAAGAAGAAGTAGAAGATGAAGTGGAAAATTAGAAGAAAGAAAGGAGGATGAAGAAGAAGAAAAAGAATAACAAAAAAAATAAAAAAAAAGAATAAAAAGGGAAAAAGAAGAAAAAAAAAAGCAAATGCTAAAGAAGAATAAAAAATGATGTAAATGAAGAAAAGTTGATAAAATAGAAAATGATAAAGATGAAATAGAAGTAGAAGATCAATAAGAAGTAAAAGAAGAATAAAAAGTAGAAAATGAAACAAAAGAGAAGAATAGGAAGAAGAATAAGAATAAAAAGAGCTTGAAGATGAAGAAAAGGATGAAGAATGAAAAGAAGACGAGGACGAAGAAAAAAAAAGAATAGGAGGCAGAAGAAGAAGAAATAGAGGAAGAGAGAGAGAAAAAGAAGAAAAATAATAGGAGGAAGAAGAAGAAGACGAGAAAGAAAATAAGAAGGAACAGAAGAATAAAACCAAGAATAAGATGATGATGATGATGATGAATAAAAACAAGAATTAGTATAATAATAAAAAGAGGAAGACGACTAAATAGATGAAAATGAAGATTAAGATGAAAAAGAACAAAAGGAGGAAGAGGAAGAAGAAGTAAAAAAGAGGAACAAGAAGAAGTAGAAATGGAAGAAAAACAAGTGGAAAAATAATAAGAAGAAATAGAGGAAGAAGAAGAAGAAGTGGAAGAAAAACAAGTGGAAAAAGAATAAGAAGAAATAGAGGAAGAAGAAGAAGAAGAGGAAGAAAAATAAGAAGAAGTAAAAGAGGAGGAGGAAGAAGAAGAAGAAGAAGAAGAAGATGTAGAAGAAAAAGAAAATAAAAAAGAAAAAGAAAAAGAAGAATATGAAGAAGGAGAAGAAAAATAATCGAAAGAAGAAGAATAAGTAGTAGAATACGAATAAGAGAAGAAGAATTTAAAGAAATAAAAGAAGAATAAGAAGATTAAGAATAAATGGAAGAAGAAGAAGAATAATAATAATAATAATAATAATAATAATAATAATAATAATAATAATACAGAAAAGTATAAGTAGAAGATGTTTAAAATATAGAAGAAAATGAAGAATAATAGAAAGAATTAGAAGAAGTAGAAGAAAAAGATGAATAAGTAGAATGAGAAGAAAAGTAGGAATAAATAGAAGAAGAAAAAGAAGAAGAGGAAGAAGAAGAATAAAAAGAAGAACAAGAAGCATAAAAATAAAAGTAAAAGAAAAGGAACAGGATGAAAAAAAGAAATAGAAGAAGAAATATAACAATTAGATAAATAAGATAATGAAGAATACGAAGAAGAAGAAGAAGTAGTAGTAGTAGAATAATAAGCAGAAGAATAAGAAGAATGATAAGAAGCAAGAAGATGAAAAAGAAGAAAAAGAAAGAGAAGAAAAAGAAAGAAAAAAAAGAAGAAGAATGTGAATAATAGGAAGTAGATGAAGAAGAAGAAGAGGAAGAAGGAAAAGATTAAAAAGATCAAAAATAAGAAGAGGAGGAGGAGGAAGTTGAGGAGGAAGAAGAAGAAGAAGAAGAAAAAGAAAAAGAAAAAGATGAGGAATAAGAAGAAGAAGAAGCAAAAGTGGAAGTATAAGAAGTTTTAGATGTTGAACAAAAATAAGAAGAAAAAGACTTGGAAGAAATAGTAGATGAAGTTGTGGAGGTGGAGGATGAGGAGGAAAAGAAGAAAAAGAATAAGAAGAAGAAGAGGAATAAGAAGAAGAGGAGAAATAATAAAAAGAAGAAGAAGTACAGAAGAAGAAAAAGAAGAAGAAGAAGAAGAAGAGAAATAAGTAGAAGAAGAATAAAAGGAAGAAGAAAAAGAAGAAAAAAAAGAAGAAAAAAAAAGAAGAATAGGAAAATAAGAAGAACTATAAGAGGAATAAGAATATGAAAAAAGGAAAAGAAAATTAGGAATATATGAAGAACTAGAAGTGTAAGAAGAAGAAAAAAAAGTAAAATAGAATTATTAGAAGAATAAGATGAAAAAGAAGAAGAAGAAGAAGAAGAAGAAGAGAAAGGAGATGAAGAAAAAGAAGAACAGGAAGAAGAAGAATGTGAATAAAATAAGAAAATGAGGAAGAAGTGGAAAAAGAAGTAGAAGATTATAAATACAAAGAAGAAGAAGAATAAGACATAAAAAAAGTATAAGAAGATAAAGAAGAATTGAAAGAAAAAGAAGAAGGAGATAAAGGGGAAGAAAAAAAAGAAGAAGAAAAGGATGAAGAAATAGAAAAGGAAGAGTAGGAAAAGTAGTAGCGGGAGTAGGAAAATGTGGAATTAGAAGAAGAAGAGGAATAGTAGGAAGAAGAATAACATGAAGAGGAAGTAAAAGACAAAGTTAAAAAAGAAGAAGAAGAGTAAGAAGAAGAATAATAAGAAGATGAAGTGAAATAAGAACAAGAAGACAAGAAATATAAAGAAGAAGGAGGAGGAGGAGGAGGAGGAGAAGAAGAAGAAGAAGAAGAAGAAGAGAAAGAATAAAAGTAATAAAAGGATGAAGAATAAAAAGAAAATGATGATGATGATTAAGAAAAAGAAGAAGAAGAAAAGAATGATTAAGAAGAAGAAGAATAGAAAGAATATGAATAAAAATTAGAAAAGAATAATTATAATAAGCGAAAGAAAAGAAGAAAAATAATAGGAAAAAGCGGAAGAAAAAGAAGAAGAAGAAGAAGAAGAACAAAAAAATAAAGAACAAGAAGAAGCAGAGGAAGAAGAAGAAAATGAATAGTAGAATGAAAAAGATAAGAAGAAAAAGTAGGAGAATAAGAAGTAGAAGAAAAAGAAGAAGAAAAATAGGAGGAGGAAGAAGAAAAAGAAGTTAAAGAAGTGGAACAAGAATAAGATAAAGAAGTGAAAGATGAAGAAGAAGAAAAAAAACAAGACAAGAACAATAAGAGGAAGACTAAAAAGTATAAGAGGAAAAAAAATAGAAGAAGAAATATATAAAAAGTTTACAAATAAGAAGAATAAGAAGAAAAAAAAGTAGAAGTAAAAAAATAAAAATAATAATAAGTTGAAAAAAAACATAAGTATATAAATGGTAAAAGTAGAAGAAGTGGAAGAACAAGAATAAGAACAAGAGGTAGAATAAGAATAAGAAGAAGAAGAGAATGCAGAACAAGATGAAGAAAAAGAAGTCAAAGAAGAATAATAATAAAAAGAGGAAGAAAAAGATGATGATGATTATGATGATGATGATGAATATAAACAAGAAGAGGAGGAAGAAGAAATAGAAAAATAAGAAGAGTACGAAGAAGTAGACATAGAAGAGGAGGAGGAAGTATATCTAGAAGAAGAAGAAAAACAAGAAGAAGAAGAAGAAGACGAAGAAGAATGAGAAGAGGAAGGAGAAGAAGAAAAAGAATAAGAAGAATAAGAAAAATTAAAAGAAGTATAAGAAGAAGGAGAAGAGGAAAAAAAGAAGAATAAGAAGAAAAAAAGAGGAAGAGGATGAAGAAATAAAACAAGGAAGAAGCATAAGAAGAAGATGATGAAAAAGAAGAAAAAGAAGAAGATGAAGGAGAATAAGAATAAAAAGAAGAAGAATAAGAATAAGAATTAGAAGTAGAAAAAAAAGAGGAGGAAGAGGAAGAAGAAGAGGTGAAATAAGAATATAAAGTGGAAGAATTAGAAGAAGAAGAAAAAGAATAAGAGAAAGAATATGAAAAAGAAGAAGACAAAGAAGAAGAATAATAATAAAAAGAAGTAGATTAAGAAGTAGAAGAATAAGAAGTGAAAGAAGAAGAATAAGAAGAAGAAGTTGTTGTAGTAGTTGAAGAGTAAGAAGATAAAAAAAAGAATAAAAAGAAGAAAAAGAAAAAGAAGAAAAAAAAAATGATTATGAAGAAAAAGAATAAAAAGAATAAATTGAATAAAAAGATGAAGAATATGTGGATGAATATAAAGAAGAACAATAATAAGAAGTATATGAAGATGAAGTAAAAAGAAGAAGAATAAGCAGTGGAAGAAAAAAAATAAGGAGAACTAAAATTGGAAGAACAAGATGAAGAAAATGAAATAGAAGAAGAAGTAGAAGAATAGGAAGAAGATGAAGAAGAAAAAGAAGAACTAAAGAAAGAAGATGAAGAAGAAGAAAAAGAAGAGGAAGACAAAGAAAAATAAAAAGAACATGATGAAAAAGAAGAAAAAAAATGAGGAAAAAGATCAACAATAAGATGAGGAAGAATAAGAAGAAGAAGCGAAAAAAAAAATAAAAAAAAGAAAAATAAGACGAAGTAGAAAAAGAATAAGAAAAGGAAGTGATTGGCGAAGAAGAATAAAAATAGGAACTAGAAAAGAAGATGAATATGAAGAAGAACACGAAGAAGTTTGAGAAGAAGAAAAAAAAGATGCTGATAAAGAAGCACAAGAAGTGGAAGAAGAATAACAAAAAGACGAAGTGGAAGATGAACAAGAAGAATAAGAGAAAGAAGAATCAGAAAAATATGAAGAATAAGAAAAAGAAAAAGAAGACAGAAAATGGAGATGAGGAGTAAAAAGATAAAAAAGAGCAATAATAAAAATATGAGAAAGAATAAAATAGAAAAAAGAAGAAGAACATTTAGAATAAGAGTAGGAAGTAAAATAAGAAGAATAGAATGAAGAATGATACTTTGAGAAAGAATAAGAATTAGTAGTAGAAGTGGAAGAACAAAAAAAAACATAAAGTAGAAGTATAAGAAGAAGAATAACAATAATTAGAGGAATAAAAAGAAAAAAGAAGAAGAAGAAGAGAATGAGGAAGAAGAAGTAGAAGAAGAAAAAGAGGAAAAATATGAAAAATAAGATGATTTGAAAAATAAGATGATGAAGAAGTGTAAAAAATCGAGGAAAAAGTGGAAAAATAAAAAGGAAAATAATAAGAACTAGTAGAAGAATGATAATAATAATAATAATAATAATAATAATAATAATAATAAGTGGAAGAAAAAGAAAAGGAAGAATAAGACTAGGAAGAAGAAGAATAAGAAGAAAAAGATGAAGAAAAAGAAGAAAAAGAAGAAAAAGAAGAAAAAGATGAAGAATAAGAAGAAGAAGAAGAAGAAGAGGAAGAAAATGAAGTCAAAGAAAACTAAGAAGAGGAAGAAGAAGAATAGGAAGAAGAGAAGTAGTAGAAGAAGAAGATAAAGAAGAAAATTAGAATGAAGATAAATAAGAGGAAGAAGAAGAAGAAGAAGTCGAAGATAAAGAAAAATAAGAAAAAATATAAGAAAAAAAGAAGAAGAAATAAAAGAAGAAGAAGAAGAAGCAGAAGAGGAAAAAAGATGAAGATTGAGAAGAAGAAGAAGAAGAAGAAGAAGAGGAAGAAGATGATGATAATGATGAACATAAAGAATTAGAAGAATAATAGGAAGAAGAACAAGTATAAGAAGAATAAGATGAAGTAGATGGAGAAGAATACTAATAATAATAATAATAAATAAATAAAAATATGATGAAGAATATTAAAAAGAAGAAGAAAATAGTGATGATGATAATGAAGATAAAGATGAAGAACTTGAAGAAAAAAATGAATAAGAAAAAAAAGTTGAAGATCAAAATGTTGATGATGATGAAGAATAAAATGAAGAAGAAAAAGAAAACAAACAAATATGAGTCAAATCACCTAACAAACCAGACTAAAACAATAACTTTTACATATTTTCCTAAAACCCAAGTCTTTTCCATTTTGTATATCCATTGCTTTTTCTTTCTATTTTTTTGTATTTCCTTTTTGGCATCTGATATTTGGAATTTTTTCCGATCCTTTGCTATCATTTTTGAGATGTTTTGAAACATTACCCTATCAAAGAAGTTATTACCTTTTCCCCTACCCAAGTTGGCAAGCTTGTCCCCTAATTTATTGGCCACATTATAAATGTGTGAGTTTGAACCATGGAGATCAACTAAGAGATTTTTTATTTCTAGAACTTCTCTTTTGACCTATCAATGGTGAGTAGAGTTTGTTGCTAGTTGAAATAGCCAAAATGAGTCCACTTGAATATTGATATATTTATTTTTTTGAGTGTGCAATGTCTTAGCCCCTTGAGAACTACCATTAATTCTACATTAGTATTGATGAAGCTTTCAAAGATTGCACAGATCCAAAAATAATGAATCCATTTTCATCCCTCAATACTCTTACTCGCCCTACCATGACTTTACCCATATAGCTCCCATATGTATTAAGTTTAGTAAAATCATTGTTATGTTTTTCTTAATAGATTAATTTAGGTATCTTTCCCCACTTTATTGATAAATATATTGCAAACATGTTGATAAATTCATATATTGTATGAAATTTGATATGTTGTTTTTATGATGTTTGCAATAATTATGTTTTTATCCATCATATGAGCATTATATATGAAATTATTTCTTGCTTTCTATAAGTATCACTGGATCACTACATGTAGTGTCTATTGTAACTAGGATTCAATTGGTGAATTATTTGGAAAGGATAGCTAATTAGTTAACCAAGCTTGAAAGGATAAATCCATTTGCTTTATTTGGATTATTTTTCTAAAGTATTCCCAACTATGAGTAGCTATTTTTCCATAAGAAAAGAGATGATAGATTGATTCCACCGATTTAAACCAACACGAGCATCTTGATATGATATTTATACCTTTTCTTTGGACAATGCTATCAATTGGAATGGTATTCTTTATAACTTTTCATATGAAGAGTGATATTTTTAGGTGGACATATTTCACCCATATTTTTGAGAAGATATCCCTCATGGTATGCCTTCTAATTATTTTTTTAGCCAATTTTAATGAGAATGATCCATCTTGCGAAGTTTCTATATCCATTCATTATCCATATACAAGCTATTTTTTATTATGAAAGCTCTGCACTTTGTTATTCTTCTCCAAATTAAAAAGAAGTTTATTGTGATTTTTGCTACTTCTATATTTGATGTTATGCAATATTTCTTGTTCATAAAGCTAGCCCAAAGCCTCTCTCTTTTCCTTATTTTCCAACACATTTTGCAAGTGCATAATTTGGATATTATAGATTATCTTCTAAAACCTAATCCACCTTCATCTAGTGGAGCACATATCTTCTTCCATCTGATCCAATAAAGATATTTCTTTCATTCCTTTTTGAGTTTGCAAATTTTCTTTCCAATTCATTTATTTCAGTCTTGGATGGTTCCACTGCTATAAGTATTTATGACATATTTTGGAGCATGTGAGTTAGAAGATTGATACTCATAGACATGTTGAGAATCTCTTCCATCCATCCAACTATTTTGACTTCAAGCCTTCTTATTAATGGTTCAAAGAATACATCTTTTCTTCTTCCTATGAAAATTGGACATCCATGATAATTTTCATTAGTTACATCTCTTTGTATCCTGTTATCCTTCTAGTATTCTTCTTGATTTTCTTGTTTCTAGCAAAGTCATTATAAAAAAATATTTTCCTTTATCCACCCATTAACTATTTGTTCTTCAAAATTCTCCAAGAAAGCTATGAGCTTATTCAAAGTAGCTTGACTTATTCCATTACTAAAAAGCATTATGTCATCTACAAATGCTTAATGAGTAATAGACATAGTACCCAATGGATGAGCAGAGTTAATTGATTTTCCTTTCTTCCATTATTTTTGAGATATTAGTAGAAAATATTTGGGCAAATATGATAAATAGTGGGGAAGAAATAGGATCTCCTTGCATTAATCCTTTTGAGGATTCGATAAAGACATAAATGGATCCATCGACAATGATAGAGAACCAATAATTTGTTATGCATCTATTTATCATATCAATCCCATTTTCTACCAATCCAAATCATCTCATTGTGTGCCATAAGATGCTCCATGATATATTATCAAATGCCCTAGCCATATCCATTTTAACAAAGATATTATAGCATCTATTTTACTTTCATATATAATGTTAAATCTCTAGTACCAATGATATATTTTCAATGATATTTCTACCTCTTAGATATGCTAATTGTTTTGCTGATATTATGTTAGGAAGAATAACCTCAAGTCAATTTTCAAGTTATTTTGCAATAATTTTGTATGAAATGTTATAAATTCTAATAGGCTGAAATCATCACTTAAATATGAATTATACTTCTTTGGTAAAAGATAGGTAAGAGGGCTTGTTCATGATTTGGGCATATCAAACCCACATACAAAAAAATCTACTAGGATTATATCATGTTTGACAATATTCCAAAAATTTTTAAAAAACACTACAATCATATCATCTAGACCTCTCGTGATTGTCTCTTTCAATACAAATAAAGCTTCTTTTATCTCCTCTTCAACTAGAGGGGATAAGAGCCTATCATTTTGTTCATTCAAAATTTAGTGAGGGATTTGATTAAGCATCTCTTTTGGCTTCGTTGGGTAGGATTTAGTGTTCCAAATTTAATTCCATGAATTCGCCTATGAAATATTTTTGAGTTTTGCCTTTCATCTTTAATTCCATGGATTCACCTTTTGTGCATTTTCAATTGAATAGCTCTATAAAAAAATTTGTATTCAATTTCCCTCTTTCATCCATCTAAGCTTTGCTTTTTGATTGAGAAATGCTTCCTTCATTGCAAGCTTTAGTTTGAGATTTTCTTGTGCATCATCAAGAGTAATCAAGTTAACTTCATTCTATTGTTCCCTAGTGCATGTTTTTTCTCTATCACTACTCCTACCTCTTTAATCATTTGATTTATGTTCCCAAATTTTTCATTATTTATCATTTTAGTTTAGCCTTAAGCATCTTTATCTTACTTTTTAAAACATTAAAAAGGATTTCCCTCTACATATTCCCTCTGTGAGACCTAAGGTTTATCAAAAATTTTGTTTAAGTGGGTTCATTTATCTTCGCTTGAGATATTAATAGTAGTTGGTAGTGCAATAATACTATCCATGCAATGGATAGTATTATTATTATTATTATTATTATTATTATTATTATTATTATTATTATTATTATTATTATTCTTCTTCTTCTTTTTCTTCTTCTTCATCTTATTATTATTATTATTCTTCTTCATCTTCTTTTTCTTCTCCTTATTTTTTTTTCTTCTTCTTTTACCTATTGTTCTTCTACTCCACTGCCTCCTCTTCCTCTTCCTCCTCCTCCATATTATTATTATTATTCTTCTTCTTCTTCATGACTTCCTTTTCTTCTTCTTATTATTCATTCTCTTATTCTTATTCTTTTTCTTTTTTCTTTTTCTTTTTTCTTTTTTCTTTTTCTTCTTCTACTACCACATTGCCTTTTTCTACTAAATCTTATTCTTCTTCCTCTTTTTCTTTCTCTCCTCCTTCATCTTCTTCCTCCTCTTTATTTTTTTTACTTGTTCTTCTTCTACTAATTCTTCTTCTTCTTCTTATACTTCTTCTTCTTCTTCTTGTTCTTCTTCTTTTTTTTCTTCCTCTTCTTCTTCTTTGCTTCTTCTCCTTCTCCTTCTACTTCATCTGCTTCTTCTATCTCTTTTTTAATGTTTTTTTAATTAATATAAAGATCATCCCTTTTGGTAGAATAATACCATTGATATAGTAGCCCTATGTATTACCCTTTACTCCTGGTACCCCAAACACAAAATAAATAAATCTATTATTAATTCCATGCTTTTTTAGCTTGTAGAAGCCTCTTCTTTCTAGGCATTTTGTATATCTTCTACCCTAACTTATATCCCTGATATGCTTTGTATCTTATCTATCTTTGATGTTTGTTTCTCAGCTACTTTTACTGCCTATTGTCTCTCTCCATTCTTTGTTACCTTGCTAGATAGCTCCTCTTCCTGCCTTTTGTTATAGAAATTTTAATCTACCCTTACTAGACTCCTTTCCTCTATCTGCTAGAAAGAAAAACAAAGAAACCAAACCAACCATAACCAACCATCCATCATAATCCCATAATCTTCTACCAATTATCCCTTGTTTCTCCCTTTCCCCTCAATGTTTTACAAGCTAGAATCTGCTCTACAAATAGATAGAATAGACAAGGACAGCATAGATTTCTATATCTTTAACTTTTCCTCCTTTTTTGTTTCCCCCCTTTTTTATTCTTCTATTTTTCAAGCCTTCATGATTGTCTCAACTATCCTTGATAATCTTATCCTTCTTGAAGCCCTATCCTATTTTTGTAACAAAGGAAAAACAACAAAATAACAAACTAACCATCCATTCATAATACTCTACCCTTTATCCATTGTTTCTCTCTTTTCCCTTTATATTTATAAGCATTATTAAACTCTACAAATAGTAAAAATAGGCTAAATTTTATATATCTTCACCTTTTCCACGTTCTCTTGACTCCCCCTTCTTTCTTTTCCTATTTTTAAGCATTTAAATCTGCCTTTGCTAAAGGTTGCGTTGTTCTATCTTGATGTGTTTTTAGCATTTCCTATCTCTGCCTTTATTACTAAACATTATTGCCAGGGATTCTTTGTCTCCTTATTGCTTGTTCCCACCACTGTCCTGCTTAATTTCAACTATAGCTTTGTTATACCTATGTTCTACATTTGTGCCATAACTCAATAAAATAAGGTCCCTAATATGGTTTTAGCTACTGCTTTCTGTGTAACTCCTAGAAGCTCTCTTCAATGGGGTTTTTCCTCCCTTGCTTTGGTGCCCTGATCTTTTATATCTAACTTCTTGCAAAATAATTTTAGAATAGCAACAATAATATATCTCGTACCCTTTCCACTTTAACCCTTTCAAAATCCTTTAGTTGTTATTTAGGCTACTGCTCATGTCTTCTTTACATATTCCTTTTGAGTGTCCTCACTTTCCCTCTTTCTTTTCCTTCTACATGCTCTAGCTTTAAACCTGCATATACTCAATCTAATAGAAGATATCTTTTTTCTTTATGCCAATTCCTGTTTTACCTTCTATTTTCCTGTTAATGTACCTCCCCTTTTAGTTTTTATTCCTCATGATGTATGGGCATTCTCTTTTCTCCAACCTTATAATACCTTTATATTTTTTCGGGAGGGATTCTTTTGTATATCCCTTATATGCTTTCTTTTTTTCTTCTTTTGCTAATCTATCTGCTGTGCATTTGCTTCCTTGTATATCTGTTTATTGAAGCCTTCAAGGAATCGACTAGGTGACCAATGGCCTTTATTTCCTCTTCATATCTCCACACAGTTCTCTTTTTATTTACTAGCTCTACCACTATTTTTAAATCCATTTGTATATCAACATCTATGAACCTTCTTTCTTCACATGCTCATAATCCATCTCTTAGAGCTAGAATATTAACAAAAACTGCTGATGTAGCTTTATAGCACCATGTGAAAGCTAATTTAAGCTTTCCTATTGAGTCCCTTAAAGCTCCTCCCTCCTACTTCTATATCCCTATCAAAGCTGCCAACTGTGTCCGGGGCTACCCTCCCTCTCTAAGGTTTTTCCCACTTTACACTTAAAATTTTGTGTGGTTTTAATTTTTTTGATTGTTATTTTCCAACATTTCACTGAGTCCCTTTCTAACTCAGGGATTTGAATTATTACCGAGTCTACCTATGAGTTTCTTCTTGTCTCTTCAGTTATATCTTTCTAGATAGTCTCAATGTTCATTCTATGGCCCTCAAATCTTCTATTATTTCTAGATTTCCAAATACACCAGACCACAATAAGTGGGATGTTATTTATATGCACTATGCTATTTATATGTTCTGCTCCATTTTTGGAGCCTAACTTTTAATAAGAAGTAATAGTGTTTTATTTGAATTTCTATTTCTAGCCTTTTTCCAAATTTATGCCACTATTTGACCTTATGAGAACAAGTAGTACACAGACTTTATCTTCTGTAAGCAACAATAGCATCTTGATGCTAATTGAATGTCTTTCTTTCTTATGTTAGCATCTATCGGGATTGTATTCAAGAGAAGTCTCCACATTATAAGTGTTGATTTTATGTGGGTTTTTGTTATTCCAAGCCCATTTGAATAAAGTCTACTTTTCTCTCCTATTTCTCACTTTATCTTTAATGGACCTTAGTGAGAAAGCTTCGTCCACATTTAGTGTCCATTTCCATTCATTTTTGGTCAATTTGGAGTTTTTTTTCATTAGCTCCCTCTGTTTCAGCAAATGTTTCCATACCTGTGATTCTTTCCTTTATTTTATTTTCTATATTAATTTCATCCTTTATACAATATTTGGCTCTCATGAATTCAGCTCATATGCTGTCATTTTATTTTAATCTCCACCATCTGTTGCATGCCCATAGATTTTCCAATTCATTTAAATTGACAAAACCCATCCTTGTCTCTTATTTTGGATAGCATAATTCCTTCCATTTTTTCCGATGCATTTTGTATTCGCTATCTTTCTTTCCCCAAAGAAATTGAGCCAGTTCTTTTCCTTTATTTTATTTGTAATTTTGGGAGGTGGATAATCATATTTTTTTTGATAAGTAATAAAAAGCACGATCAAAAAATCATGTACAGCCTAAGGTCTAAGGATGATCCAAACTATTATATGTTTTGCTAAAAACAATGTAAATTTCTTTTTTAAATTTTCCTTATTAGAGAATCTACGTCTTGGGCCTTCCTTTCATACAGTCTTCGATTTTTTCCCGCCAAGCGGGGTGGATAATCAATTAATTATGCATTAGCATGCTCTATAGCATGTGTGCTATTAATGTTATCCTGCATCCCATGCTTAGCATTTCTTTCTTCCAACCAGCATTTTTTTTATTTTGGCCAGCGAGAAATCCAGATATTCCACCCTTAATCTGCCTTCATATATTGGACAAGCTAAGTTTATTATTTCTCATTTTCTATGTGAGAATCCTGTTATAATTTTAATTTTCTGGTTAAGGCTCAATGGGGCTTTGGCTGCCACAATATAATGATATTTTCTTTTATTTATGCTTTGATCCATTTCTTCTTCCATTATTTGTAGCACTTTCATTAGGCTACGAAGCAACTTGCTACTTCCATTAGTGAAGATCATCACATCATATACATATGCCAAATAAGCCACCAACGGGTGTTTTTGTGTTGCCTGGATATGCCAATCCTCCCTGTCCTCATTTTCTTTTTTATGTTTACAATAAGGAGTTATAAATAAATATTAAAGAGTGAAGGAAAGAGAGGGTCTCTTTTCTTAAGCCCTCTAAATGGTTTTATCTCTCCCCCTAGCTCTCCATTTATGAGTATTTGTAATGATGTACTTGATATGCATCTATAAATCATATCAATCATGGCTTCAGCAAAGTCCATCTTTCTCATGGTGTAACAAAGAATATCTCACTCTACTTTGTCAAATGCTTTAACTAAATCTAATTTTATTTAACATTGTGATCACTTGTTTTCGTTCCTATTTCTCTAATCAATTTTTTTCCAGGCTGATATTTTCTATTATCAGTCTATTTTTTAATGAATCATGTTTGCTCCTTTGAGATTATATTAGGAAGAATGTTTGCTAATCTATTTTGTAATATTTTAGCCAAGATTTTGTAAGTTGAATTACACAAACTAATTAGTCTTAAGTTCCTCCTTTTTGAGAGTTGTCTATTTTAGGAATGAGTACCATGTAAGTTTTCTCATTTCTTGTCTATATTTTCACTACAAAAGATCTATGATATAACTTTTAACATGTTTTCTTTTATAGTTTGCCAGCATACTTGTTTGAACTCATTGTTCCACCCATCTGGACCGGGTGCACTATTTTTGTCCATACAAAAAACTTTTGCTTTAAGTTCTTCCTCATCTGGGAATTTCATGAGTTCATTATTGTCTTATTTCGAGACTCTTCTTTCTATGTTTTGTATAAGGCTATTACCTCTATGACTACTTTCTTCACATAACTAGTTTTCAAAGAAACTTTCGAAATAATTCTTTATTTCTATTTATGTTTCTATCCATTAATTGAATCATTTTTTATATCTTTTATTCTTTGCTTTTTAGTTTTCACATTTGCTATCATTTGAGAAAATTAAGGGTTCTTATCTCCTTCTTTTAGCCATTTTATTTTTGATTTTTATTTTCAAAAAACCTCTTCCATTTGTAATTTTAATTTTAATTCAGCTTGAATCTTTCTAAGCTTCCTCCTACGATCATCACTCTAATTTTCAACATATTTCTATTCTCCCTTTTCTACTTCATCCATTTCTTTTATATTTCTGTGTATGTCTCCAAATTTTTTTTTATTCCATTTTATTAAACATGTTTATAATCTAGTTAGTTTTAGATTGAGGCTTTGCATTCAATTTCCTATAGAATTTTTTTCTCAGGATTCCTCTACTATATCCTTGAAGGCATGATGGAGACACCATGCATTTTTTAATTTGAAAGAGCCTCCCTTATTTGTAGTTTTTTTTATAGTAATCAATATTGGGTTGTGGTCAGAACAAGTTCTATGTAGGTGTTTAAATTTTATGGAGCCAAGCCTTTCTATCCATTTAATATTATATAGTACTCTATCTAATCTAGCTGATATAGTGCCTTTGTGCCTCCAGTTGTTGGACCAAGTATATTGCAAGCCTAAGAAGTTGGCCTCCATTAGGTTCGACTTTTTTATAGCCTCATTTAAATGAGAGATAGCCTTTGCATTAGGTAATTTTCCTCATTTTTTTTTCCTCTTTATCAAGACTAAAATTAATAATTTGTACTATTTCTTTCCTTATTATTATATTTAACTTGCTTTTCCAGAAGAGCCATATCTTACTATTTTGATTAGAATAAGCATTTTCAAATCCAAAGATTTCTTTAAATTTGTCTAACAGTTCCTTCTCTACCATTGGTTTTGTTAACATTATTAGAGGTGGTTTATCCAAATAAACAATCTTTTTTAACCTATTTTTTATGGGTGAGTTTGCCACTCCCCTTATATTCTAGTACTATACATTATTGTTAGATTTTTTTTGTGCTCTTGTAGTGCACTTTGAATCGTATATTTTATTAAAATATTTTTTATGTTACTTGGTTTTTTAAGGTAACTTATATCCCCTATCTTCTCCCCTTTCCATTTTCTCCCTAATTGAATAGCCATAATTTTTATTTCCTCCATTGCTCATTCCCTATTTCTCTTGTTTCTATTTTATTCTATCCCAATATCATCTTTTTATATTTTTCACATTCTACCCCTTTTCTACCCCCCCCCCCCCCCCCCATATTATAAATTATATTACTCCTAACCTCTATCTCCTCCTCCAAATTACTTCTTATAGCCACTGTCTATTGTCTTCTTTCCTCCCCGCTCTTCTAGACTGCCTGAAACCTTTTGCCCCTATATTTTTTTTATTTAATTCAACAACTTTTATTATTGTTTGATGCCTCTTTATGGCATTCAGATTCTTTAACCCCTCCCTCTCCTCTTAATGCTCAACTAACTTTAAGCCCTCACACTCCTAAGGCTGGCTCATGTATGGAATTTGTGAAGTTTTTTTCTGATATTTCACTAACTCTTTCCCCTTCTCAACCTATTTTATTCTTCCTTCTAACCTTTCCCTTCCTCCATTTTTTTTCTAACAATACATTGTTCCTCACAATGACCAAACTTTTGCATGTCTAGCAATAAGAGTGGATATTTTATGGAACTACTTGTTGCAAGAAACCTTCCCCTTCTTGGTTCCAAATATATATTCTATGGAGAATATGGTTCAGAAGATTAACCTTTACATATTTGAGCCATGCTTGGTCTTGCAAGAGTTGTAGTGTCCCCGTCGAGTTGAAGAGGGGTGACTAATACATTCGTAATGTGGTAGAGGGGGAACTTATTAAATTAATAAATGGGAAGGAAATGGAAGAGAAACCATATCAGGGCCAATGGGGATTCCTCCCTTGTAAAGATGTTAAGCAATCATTTGAAGGTTCATATAAGATAGCCCATGATGTACCACACTCCCTTCAGCCATAATCTGTGATAATCCTCCTCTGGGTACAATTGCACTAGGATATGTTTAGCATCCAAGACATTGATTTTTATTAGACATTCCAACTTCACGGAAGCATAGAATGCCTAAATATCTATAATGCAAGGATGTCCATGTGAAAATTTCCAACCATAGTGTATCTATAAGATTTAGTGAAGCTATCCATGTTTCTCGAGGAGAAGGATTTTCGAGGGCTCTCCATTTTTTTCATGTAAATTTCCAAGGACGATGCATAATATGGCATGCTTTTCTTTAAATGATAAGTAAATGACTTCTTTTGCATTAATAAGCCCATTTGATCAATTTTTAGCTAAAAATGGCTTCTTTCACACCAAAAATTGTAATTTATCATTCTAGAAATCATTGTTTCTCTCTCTAAAACGTGAGAGCATTTTTTAAAAAAATAGCAAATGAAATAATTTTCCTCTTCATTATCTTCTTATGCTTATTCTTCTTTTTTTCTTATTATTTTCCCACTTCTTCGTCTTTCTATTCATCATCTTCTTCTACCTATTCTTCTTCTTCTTTAACATCTTCATATTCTTTTTTTTGTTATTCTTAATCTTTTTGCTTGTCTTCATCTTCTTCCACTTCTTATTATTATTCTTCTTATTTTATGTCTTCTTCTTCAACTTTTCTTCTTCCTCTTCATCTTCATTTTTTTCTTCTTCTTATTCTTCTTCTTCTTCTTTTTATTCTTCTTATCCTTCTTATTCTACTTCTTCTTCAACATCATCTTTTTCTTTGCTTTTCTCATTCATTCATTCATCATCATCATCATCATCATTATCATCATCATCATCTTCTTCTTCTTCTTCTTCTTCTTCTTCTCCTCCTTATACTTATTTTTAATCTTCTTCTCCTTCTTCTTCTCCTTATACTTATTTTTATTCTTCTCCTCCTTCTTCTCATTCTTCTACTATTTCTTTTTCTTATTTTTCTTCTTTTTTTATTTTTATTAGTTTTCTTCTTATTTTTCTTCTTCTACTCCATATTATTATTATTCTTCTTCTTCTTCTTCAACTTATTCCTTTTCTTTTTCTTTTTTTTCATCTTCTTCATCTTCTTCATCTTCTTCTTTTCTCCTTTTTCTAATTATCATTATTATTATTATTATTATTCTTCTTCTTCTAGCACTTCTTCACCTTCTTCTTCTTCCTCATTTGTAACTTCTTCTTTTTTTTCTTCTCCTTCTTTTTCTTCTTTTACTACTTTTTCTTCTACTTATTCTCCTCCTCTTCCTATCCTACTCATCCTTCTTTTTCTTCTTCTTCTTCTTTTCTTCTCCTTCTTTTCAAATTTCTTCCTTCTTCTTATATTCATTCATCCTATTCTTTTTTGTACTTATTCTTCTTCCACTTCTTCTTATTTTACTTCATTTTCATTTTATTCTTCTTCATTTTATTCTTATTCTTATTTTTCAAATTTTTCTTCTCCTTCTTTTTTTCTTATTATTATTATTCTTCTTCTTCTTCTTTTTCTGCTTCTTCTTATTCTTGTTCTTCTTATTATTTACTTCCTCTTCATCTTCTCATTCTTCTTATTCTTCATTTCATTCAGCTTCTTGTTTTTGTTGTTCTTCTTCTTACTTTTCTTCTTATTCTTCTTCTACAATTCCATTTCTTTTTATTATTATTATTATTCTTCTTCCATTCCTCCTTCTTTTTATTCTCCTTTTTCTTCTTCTACTTTTCTTCTTCTCCTTCACCTTCTTCTTCCTCTACTTCTTTTTCTTCTTTTTATTCTACTTCATCATCATCTTCTTCTTCTTCTTATTTTGCTTTACTACTTCTTCTCCCCCTTCTTCTTCTATTTCTTCTTCTTCTTCTTCTTTTTATTATTCTTCTTTTTCTTTTCTTCTTCTTCTTCTTCTTCTTCTTCTTCTGCTTCTACTACTTCTTCTCATCCTCCTTTTTTTTTCTTCTTATTCACTTTCTTCTTTTCCATATTCTTCTTCTTCTTCTATTCTTTTGCTTATTCTTCACCTTCTTCTTTTTCTTTTAATTCTCTTTCTTCTTTTTTTCTTTTCCTCATTCTCAATCATTTTCTTCTTGTCCTTGTTCATCTTCATCATCATCTTCTTCTCCTTCTCCATCTCCATCTCATACTTTTTTTTCTTTTTCTTCTTTTTCTTCTTTTTCTTCTTTTTCTTCTCTTACTTCTTTTTCTTCTCTTACTTCTTTTTTTTTCTCTTTCTTCTCTTTCTTCTCTTTCTTCTCTTTCTTCTCTTTCTTCTCTTTCTTCTCTTTCTTCTCTTTCTTCTCTTTCTTCTCTTTCTTCTCTTTCTTCTCTTTCTTCTCTTTCTTCTCTTTCTTCTCTTTCTTCTCTTTCTTCTCTTTCTTCTCTTTCTTCTCTTTCTTCTCTTTCTTCTCTTTCTTCTCTTTCTTCTCTTTCTTCTCTTTCTTCTCTTTCTTCTCTTTCTTCTCTTTCTTCTTTTTCTTCTTTTTTTCTCCATATTCTTCTTGTACTTGTTTTCTACTTTTCCTTCTTCTACTTCTAATCATTATTATTATTATTATTTTCTTCTTCTTCTACTTCTTCTTCTTATCCTTCTTGTTATTCTTCTACTTCTACTTCTTATTCTTCATTTTATTATTCTTCTTTTTCTCTCCTTTTCCTTCTCCTTTTCTTCTTCTGCTATTCTTCTTCTTCTTCTTCTTCTTCTTCTATTTCTTCTCTTTATTATTCTTCTTCGTATCCTTTTTCCTCTTCTTCTTCTTCTTCTTCTTCTTCTCCTTCTTCTATTCCTTCTTCTTTTGTTGGTATTTCGGGCAGAATATCTAATTTAATTGCAACATAAACACAACAAAATTTATAATTTTAATCTTTTAACCTACAAAAGATCACATGCATTTCATAAAAACATGAAGTAAGGCTAAACGAAACTTATCCTTTGTAGATCGATTCATCAAGCCTTCAAAGTGTGCATCTTGATTTATTCAGACTTCAAATGTGTTGCCTTTCTGAAAAAATGACCACCCTCTACAAGTATTCACACATGAACAAATAATGAATGATATTGTTGAATACTAGTTCAAATTTGTCTTTTCAAAATGAAAGGGTTTCTCTCTATTTTATAAAAACGACTACTTGCATTATATATGTCAAATGTATATATATACAAGTCTACTAGGATTTTAGTTATAAATAAATTTAATTATATATTTAAACTCTTTTAATAATAATAATTTAAATTCAAATCCTTAAAACCCTCTTTTAAATGAATTTATTCATTAAAGCTCATGTTTAATGTAAGAAATTATTTATTTATTTAAATCACGAATTTAAAATATCTCAAAATTAAATTCGAATTTAAATAATAAATAATTATTATTGGTGATTTAAAACAATCTCATCATTTTAAATTATTACAAAGAGTGAAAACCCATATCTATTTATTATTTATTCTTAATGTGCGACTTTATAGGTTCAATTAACATTCATAGTAGGTCTTAATCATATTTTGATTTTACAAGTCATAAGTGGCCTCTAGTAAAATATTATGACTACCCAAGTTAAATGAAAATCTCATGATCCGAGACAACCTTAATATAGGTAATGACATAATTTATTTGACTCATGATATCTTGATCAAATATAAGGCATGTATAAATCCAACCTTATATCATTCTATCTTTGATTACTCAATTCCCAATTAGACTGAGTAAATAAATGATATTGATCTCCATAAATTCATTTAAGCACTGTCATGCATTTCTTAGTCTCAATTGTCGAGGAGACCCAGAGATATCTCTCTTATAATAAAAAGGACAAATTCCATCTTAATCGATCATATCCCACTACATAATTCTTATTATGTTTTAGTATAACCTTTATAGTCAACTGATTAAAGATAATGTTTGATTATATCCAAACACAATATTCTGTATGCTGGAAACTATAATGATCTCAGGTTAAAGTATTTAATAACATAACTAATAAAGATTAACTTATGACTTTGATCTATGTATTAATCTCAAGACGAGTCTTTCCAATACTTAATCTCAACAAATAGATATAAATTTGATTTGTATCTCATACACATATTCATCCCATAAATATTAATCAACTTTATACTAATCTTAATTCATTGTTATTCCCATAACAATAACTTATTAGGGATATTTAGAATAAATAATAATATTATTCAAGGATATTATATATAATAACCATGCAAATAATAATAATAATTAATTCTAACAAATAGTCAAAATACAATGTCCATATGATAGGCCTAGAGCTAATTTACTAATAATCTCCCACTTGTGCTAGGCCAATTCATCAATGTACCTAATACCTATGAACCTAGCATGATGAACATGCTTTGTCTGTGGCAGAGGCTTAGACAATGGATTAGCAACATTATCATATGTTGGAACTGTGTATATCTTAATTTCATTTCTCTCAATGATTTCTCGGATGAGATGATAATGCCTAAAAATATGTTTGGATTTGTGATGTGTCTAGGTCCTTTTCTTGTGAAATAACACCATTATTATCACAATAAACATCAATAGGATTTTTAATGATAGGAACCACTTCAAGGTCAGTAATGAACTTCTTGATCCAAACTACTTCCTTTGCTGCATCAGATACTACAATATATCCAGCTTTAGTTGTAGAATCAACATAAGTACTTTGCTCTGAACTTTTCCAGCTAACTACACCACCATTTAAACAATACATATATCCTGATTATGATCGGAATTCATCTTTGTCAGATTGGAAGCTTGTATCTGTGTAACCTTTTACAACCAGATCATCTTCCAATTTGACATACACTAAGATCATATCTCTAGACCTTCTCAGATACTTAAGAATATTTTTGACAACTATCCAATGACTCTCACCAGAATTTGACTGGTATCTACTTGTTATGCTTAAAGCATAATATACATCTGGTCTAGTGCACAACATGGCATACATGATAGATCCTATTGCTAAGGCATAAGGAATCCTACTAATCTGCTCTTGCTCATCTTTAGTGTTAGGACACTGAGATTTGTTAAGAGGAATACCATGAGACAAAAGCAAGTATCCTCTCTTGTAATCTTGCATAGTAAACTATTTCAGTACTTTGTCTATGTAAGTACATTGACTTAGACCAATCAACCTTTTAGGTCTATCTCTATAGATCTTTATGTCTAGGATATAGGCAGCTTCGCCTAAGTTTTTTATTGAGAAACACTTTCCTAACCAAGACTTGACATTCTGCAAGGTAGGGGTATCATTCCCAATGAGCAAAATATTATCAATATATAAGACCAGAAATACAATTATGCTCTCACTAATTTTTTTATAAACACAAGGATCATCTTCATTTTTGACAAATACAAACCCTTTGACTAATTCATCAAAACGAAGATTACAACTAAGAGAGGCCTGCTTCAAACCATAAATAGATCTTTGAAGCTTGCATACTTTACCACAAATCATAGGTTGTATAAAAACCTCAGGTTGTGTCATGTACAAATCCTCAAGTAAGTTTCCATTAAGAAACACATTTTCACCATCCATTTGCCAAATATCGTTATCATAATATGCAGCAATGGCAATAAGAATTTTGATAGACTTAAGCATAGCAACAAGTTAAACAGTTTCATCATAGTCAATACCATGAGTTTGTTTGAAACCTTTTGCAACTAGCTAGGGGTGTCAAGCTGGTTGGGTTGGGTTAAACAGTTATGGGTTAATGGCTGATGGGTGAAAAACATGTAAACTCATACACGACATGTTTAATAAATGGGTAAAAAATGAAAACACGAACATGAACCATTTAACAAATGGGTAACATGACATGACTAATTTAACACATCTAATTTTAATGGGTTGAGTTGGGTTAAGTCGGGTTAACACGATAAACCAGTCATTTGACCCATTGATCTTTTTACCACACGTTTAGCCCATTTAACACGGTAAACCACCTATTTAACCATTTACTCGTTTATTTAAACGAGTAAATGGGTTATAAATAGATTAGCATGTTTCACCCAAACATGGCCTATTTATTAAATGTGTTAAGTAGCTTGACCCATTTATCACCCAAACCCATTTAAGTCACACACAAACTCATTTAATCATGGTTAATCATGTCGGTTAATCATGTCGTGTTTAATTTTGACAGGCCTACAACTAGCCTTGCTTAGTAAGTATTCACTTTGTAATCCATGTCAGTTTTTTTTAAAACCAAATTGCACCCAATGGTCTTTGTACCTTTAGGTGGGGCAATCAAGGTCCATACTTGATTATCATACATAGATTGAATTTCAGACTTCATGGCCGCTAACCTTTTCTCAGATTCTAGATCCAACATAGCCTCTTGATAGGTAGTGCGCTCATTTTGGTCTACTAACAATACATCATTTTTATCAGTCACAAGAAATCGTTATCTCTTAGGCTCTTGACTTATCCTATTTGATCAACATGGTTTTTGTACAATAGGAGGTGTGTAAGTAATAGTTTGTTGACTATTAGTATTCATAGACAGTTCAATGTTATCACTTAGTTCTCGAACTTTTTCAAGTTCTACCTTACTCCCATTAGTTCCTTTAGAAATAAATTTCCTTTCTAGAAAGACACCATTACGAGCAACAAACACTTTGTTCTCTATGAGATTATAAAAGTAGTACCCCTTAGTATATTTAGGATACCTCATAAAAACATATTTATTAAATTTGAGCTCTAACTTATTTGAAACTTGACGTTTTACATAAGCCTCACAACCTCAAATCTTAAAAAAAGACAAACAAATTCTTTTATCACTCCACATCTCATATGGTGTCTTTTCAACCACTTTGGATGAAACTCAATGTAGTGTGAACACAGCTATTTCAAGTGCATAACCCCAAAAGGTAAATTGAAGATCTGTTGGACTCATCATAGATCAAACCATATCTAATAAAGTTCAATTCCTCCTCTCGGACACATCATTCCATTGTGATGTTCCAGGGGGAGTTAATTGTGAAATGATTTCAAGAGTTCTATGATGGTCATCAAATTCTTGGCTAAAATATCCAAAACCTAGATCAGATTGAAGTGCCTTGATTGTCTTGCCAAGTTAGTTTTGTACTACATTTTGAAAAGATTTAAATATTTCAAATGATTTAGATTTATGTCTCATCAAGTAGACATAACCATATCAACTGAAGTCATCAGTAAATGTAATGAAGTACTTGTAACCTTTTCTAGCATCTAAACTTAATGTTCCACATACATCTATATGTATGAGATCCAATAATTAATTTTTCCTTTCTTTGTGTCCAGTAAAGGGATCCTTTGTCATCTTACTAAATAGACAAGATTCATAACTATCATATGATACAAAATCAAATGAATTCAAAAGTATTTCTCATTTATATGACCAGAGAAACAAGGCCAAAAATAGGTTGAATTTAAATCACTTGATCTAAATTTTTTATTTGTTATGTTATAGACATGAAAACCATTAAATTTTTGAATGTTCATAACATAAAAATAATCTTGAAAATAGGCATTTAAATAGAATATGTCCATATGAAAAATAGAGCAATTATTATTCTTAATAATAAAAAAACAATCAATATCCTAATAATACACTGAAATAATATATCTACCCATTGTAGGAACATAATAACAATTGTCCAAAACTAACAAAAGCCGATTGGGCAAAGTAAGTTCATAACTTCATACAGCCAAGCAGCAACTTTTCCTCCATTACCTATTCATAGATCAACTTTGCCCTTCTTCAATTGTATACTTTTTTTAAGTATTTGCACATGTGTATAAATGTGTGATCCACATCCAATATCTAATACCTAGGAACTAGAAAAAGAAAAGTTAATTTGTATAGCATAAATATGTGAAGAACTAGTCTCACTAGTCTTCTTTTTCTTCAGATCCTCTGAATACAACTTGTAGTTTCACTTCCAATGGCTAGTTTATTACAAAAGAAACAAATGCCCTTCTTTGGGAATTTAGCCATGGGTTTATGTTTGGGTTTAGGTTGAGCATTGGACTTTCTTTTGCCCTTATCCTTGCCCTTTTCCTTAATATTGAATCTCTTTCTATTTTGAACCATTAGAACATTATTAGGCTAAGATTTAATATTCTGCTCAGTAGTTTTAAGCATCATAGCAACTCAGAGATAGATTTATCCATTTCATTCATGTTATAGTTCATGAAAAATTAGCAATAACTATCAAAAAGTGAATTCAAGATCAAATCAGTTGCAAACTCTTGGCTCAATGGAAATCCAAGCCTATCAATGTGCTCAATATAACCTTTTAATTTTAGAACATGAGCACTAATTGAAGCACCCTTAGCTATCTTGCAAGAATGCAGTACCTTGGTAGTCTCATACCTTTCTTTCCTTGCTTGTTGCTGAAAAATTTTTTTAAGATTGAAGATCATATTTTTTAGCTTCCATATTTTTCATATACTTCTGAATCATGGTAGCTAGGATCAAGCATGTAACATCAATATAGTCATTATGGTACTTCTCATAAGCATTTCTATCATCTCTAAGAGCATTATCATCTGGTTCTTTATGGAGAGGTTCATCCAGGACATAAAGCTTTCATTCTTGTTTGAGAACAATTCTCAAATTTTGAAATTAAAAGAAAGTTAGTCCTGGTGAGTTTATTCTTCTCATGGACTGATCATAGTGACATAGTAGAATTGTTGTTGTTAATGTTGACCATCTATAATTAATGCAAAGTTCGATAAGTATTTTGATTATGAAAAATTCACACTAAATTAATAATCCTCAATAATAATCATATTAATCTAGTGTTGTAAAATTTATATTTTTACTCAACTTTAAGTCAGCTTTGGGATGACACTTGAAATTAAGTTATTTAGGTAGGTAACTCTTAAAAAATTACATATCATGTATTTCTTAGATATTTATGGGATTTTGGCATCATTTGTCCAGGCATGTTAAAATCTCATCTAATGCCATTAGGCCTAAAACCATTTTGATAACTTAATAAAGTTAAACTATTTTTAAATATATGGGTAGAACCATTACTCATCTTGTCTCACTTATATCACATAATGTACTACTTTGGTAGAACCCACATTAAGGTGATACAATGTTTGACAAGTGTTTAAACATGGATAGCATGTTAACTTTAAATTTTATGTGAGGGATCTTGATTCGATTTTAATTTTTAATTAATAGAACTCATCATATATCTAGTATCACATACTCATGTAACATCATACATAGCATCTCTTGCATGCATATAATAAATGTATCATAGTATGGCCTTAATCTAGATTGATCTCTATAAGCCAATATGAAGATAAATAGTCATTCCTCGGCAGTAATAAGCAGCTCCATGAATTTGATTTGACCACCAACTTGTGCATAGACACCTAGCTCCTCCATCATCATGGTGGGATTGCATGACTTCAAATGGCTTGCATTGTCTATCTTGTTTTATTACAACAAAAAAAAATTACAAAAAAATAAAAACAGCATGCAAGCCATATTTTATAATAACAACCCATGAAAAAAATAGTAATAATTTACCAAACACATTGGTTTAAAAAGCCACTATCTACAAGTATCCACACATGAAAAATAATGAATAATCTTGTTGAATGCTAGTTCAAATTCATCTTCTCATAATGAAATAATAAGAATTTTAAAAAAATTAATGTAACAATTTAAATAATAACTAATAAATTTTAAATCCTAAAAAACTCATTTTAAATGAATCTATTCATTAAAACTCATGTTCAATGTAACAAATTAATTATTTATTTAAATATTGAATTAAAAGTTTCTCAAAATTAAATTCGAATTTAAATAATAACAAATTGTTATTTGTGATTTAAAATAATCTCATCATCTTAAATTACTATAAAGAGTAAAAAACCATAATTGTAAGTATTCATTTTTAATGTGTGACCCTAAAGGTTCAATTGATATTGACAGTAGGCTTAAATCACATTTTGATCCTACAAGTCATAAGTGGCTTCTAGCAAGACATTATTACCGCACAAGTTAAATGAAAAGCTCAATATCCTATACAAACTTAATATAGCTAATGACATAATCCTTTTATCTCATGATATCTTGATAGAATATAAGGCATGGATAAAGTCAACCTTATATCATTCTATCATTGATTACTCACACCAGCATTAGAATGAATAAATAAATGATATTGATCTCCATCAATTAATATAAGCATGACCATGCATTTCTCAGTCTCAATTATAGAGGGGACCCAAAGATATCTCTTTTTATAATAAGAGAGTAAAATTCCATCTTAATCACTCATATCTTACTACATAATTTTTATTATGTTCAAGTATAACTTTTATAGTCATCTAATTAAAGACAATGTTAGATTATTTAAAAACAATATATCCATTATGTTGAGAACTATAGTGATCTGAGGTCAAAGGATTTAATAACATAACTATTAGAGATTAACTTATAATTTTGATCTTTGTACTAAACTCAAGAAGGGTCTATCCATATATGTTCTCAACTAAAAGATATAAATTTGATTTGTATCTAATACACATATTCATCACATGAATATTAATCACATTTTATACTAATTTTACTTCATTCTTATTCCCATAATAAAAACCGATTAGGAATATATAAAATAAATAATATTATTATTCATATATATTATATATAATAAACATGAAAATAATAATAATAATTAATTATCACAAATAATCAAAATATCATGTCCATACGATAGGCTTAGAGCACTATTACTAACATCTTCTCCTAATATATCTCCTACTTTTTCTTCTCCTTCTTATTCACTTTCTTCTTCTCCTTCTCCATCTCCTGCTTCTTTTTCTTATCGTACTCCTCTTTTTACATATCCTCCTCCTTTTTCTCTTTCTTTTTTTATTCTTATTTTTATTCTCATTATTTTTTTTCTTCTCATTCTTCTCATTTTTGGACTTCTTATTCTTCGCTTTTTGTTGTTATTCTTCTTCTTCTCCTTTTTCTTTTTAATCTTCACCTTCTTCATCTTCTCCTTTTTCTACTACTTATTCTTTTACTTAATCATCTTTTTCTTCTACTTCTACTCTTTTTCTTCTCCTTCTTCTGCTACTACTACTCTACTACTACTACTACTTCTTCTTTTCTTCTACTCAACCTCCTTGTTCTTCTTCTTTTATTTTATTCTTCCTCTTCTTCTTCTGCTCCTCCACCTAATCCTTCTTCTATTTCTCTTACTTTTTCTGCTTATTATCCTTTTCATACACCCTCTTCTACTACTTCTCCTACTTATTTTTTTTCTTTTTTCAACTTATCCTTCCTCTTCTTCTCCTTTTTCTACTTAATATTATTCGAAATTTGTTCTTGTTATCCTTCTCTTACTTCTTCTTATTTTGATTCTTCTATTTCTTCTACTTCTTCTTCTTCTTTTTTTTATTCATTTTAATTTTATTCGTATTCTTCTTCTTCTTATTCTTCTTCTCCTCCTTTATTTTTATCTTTCTTTGGTTATTATTGTTGTTGTTGTTGTTCTTCTTCTTCTTATTCTTGTTCTTCTTCTCCTTATTTTCATTCTTATACTTCTGCATCTTCTTTTATTCTTCTTCTTCTACTAATAATTCTTCTTCTTCTCATTATTCTTCTTCTCTTTTATCTTTTTCTTATTCTTATTCATCATCTTCTTCTTCTCATCCTCCTCCTTCTATTTCTCCTTCTTCTTCTTCTCTTTCTTCTCCTTCTTCTCCTTCTTCTTCTTTTTCTTCTTCTTGTTGTTCTACTTCTTTTTTTCTTTTTCATATTAATCTTATTTTACCTCTTCTTCTACTTATTCTCCTCCTCCTCCCCATATTTCTTTTCTTATTTGTTTTAGCCTTATTCTTGTTCTTCTTCATATTTTTTTATTTTTCTTGTGCTTCTACTTCTTCTTCTTCTTTTTATTCATTTTATTCATTTTTTATTCATCTTCGTCATCTTTTTCTCTTTCTTCTTATTCTTCTTCTATTACTACTACTACTACTACTACTACTTTTTCTTCTTAATTTTTTTCTTTTTATTCATTTCTTCTTATTTTTATTCATCATCATCTTCTTCTTCTTCATTTTCTTCTTCACTATCTTTTCTCCCTTCTTCATTTTTTGATTTTTTCTTCTTGTTCTCCTTCTCTATCTTCTTCTTCGACTTTTACTTTTTCTTCTACTTCTAATTATTCTCTTCCTACTTCTCCTATTTCTTCTACTTTTCCATCTTTTTTTTCTTCTTATTATTATTCTTCTTATTCTTCTAATTCTTCTCCTCATCCTCCTACTACATCATCTTCTCCTTTTTTTTCTTCTTCTTAATATTCAACTTCATCTTTTTCCAATTCTTCTTTTACTTCTTCTAATTTATTATTATTATTATTATTATTATTATTCTTATTCATATTCTTATTCTTCTTATTCTTCTTTTTATTCATCTTCTTATCCTTTTCTTTCTTCTCCTTCTTGTTATCCTTCTCCATCTTCTCCTTCACTTTTTTTTTTATTTTTTTTATTCTCCTCCTCTTTCTCCTTCTTCTACTTCTTCATCTTATTTATCTTCTAAATTTTTTTCTTTTTCTTCTTTTTTTTTCTTCTTCTTTTTATTCTTGGTCTTCTTATTCTTATTTTCCTTTATCATCTTCTTTTTAAACTTTTCCTAGGGTTCCTCCTCCTCCTCCATCTTTTTCTTGGCCTCCTCCTCTTCCTCTTCCTCAATTTTTTTTCTTCTTCTGCAACTCATACTTATCCTTCTTATTCTTCTTCTTCTCCTTATTCTCCTTCTTAATCTACTTTTTATTTTTTTTTCTTCTTCTTTTTCTTTTTTCTTTTCTTGTTTTTTTTCTTCTTATTCTTCTTCATCTTATTGTCTTCTCCTTCTTCATAATCATATTTTTTTATCCTCCTTTCTCTTCTTCTTTTGCTTCTTCTTTTTTTTGTTCTTCTTATTCTACTACTACTACTTCTTCTTCTTCTTCTTCTTCTTCTTTTGCTTCTCCTCCTCCTCCTTCTACTTTTTTTTTCTTGTTCTTGTTCTTCTTCCTTCTTCTACTCATCCTCATCCTCCTTTTTCTTCTTGCCCTTATTCTTCTTAATATCCTTCTCCTCATTCTCCTCTTTATTTTTATTCTTCTAATTCATCTACTTCTTCTAATTCTCCTTATTCTTTTCATCCTTCTCCATTCTCTTCTTCTAATTCTCCTTATTCTTTTCATCCTTCTCCATTCTATTCTTCTAATTCTCCTTATTCTTTTCATCCTTCTCCATTCTCTTCTTCTTGGCCTTGTTCCTCTTCTTATTCTTCTTCTTTTTCTATTTTTTCATTATGAATCTTCTTCTTTTTCTTTTCCAACTTTTATTTCTTTACAATCTTTTTCTTCTTATTCTTCTTCTCCTTCTTCTACTTATACTTCTTCTTTTTTTTCTGCTACTTCTCCATATTTTTCATCAACTTCTTCATCTCCTTCCTATTTTTTTTATTTTTTCTTTTACTTTTTTTTATTTCTCTTTTTCATATTCTTCCTCTTTTTTCTTTTTATTTTTATTTCTCTTCCTCTTCTTATTCTTCTTCAGCTTATTGCTCTGACACTTTTTTTTTCTTCTTCCTCTTCAACTTTTTCTTTTTTGTATTATTCTTCATATTTTTCTTCTTATTCTTCTTCTTCATATTTTTCTTCTTATTCTTCTTCTTCTTTATAGTTCTTTTCTTCTTTTTATTAAATTTTCATTTCCTCTTCTTCTTCTTCTATTTCTTTTACTTTCTCTTCTTGTTAATTTTGCTCCTCATCTTTTTTTTTTCTTCTTCTTCTTCTTCTTTTTCTTCTTCCTAATCTATAACTCATTATTATTATTATTATTATTATTATTCTTCTTCTTTCTCTTCATCTTCATCTTCTCTTTTTATTCTTCTTCCTATTAATTTCCTCCTTCTTCTTCAATTTATTCCATTTCTTCTTCATTTTATTCATCCTATTATTTTTATTTTTTTATTCCTTTTGCTATTCTACATCTTCCTCCTCCTCCTCCTCATCTTCTTCTTCTTATTTCTCTTTTTGTTATTATTAATCTTCTTCATTTACTTTTTATTATTCTACCTATTCCTCTTCTTTTTGTTCTTCTTATTTTTCTTCTTCTTCTTCTTCCACCACTACTTATTTTACTTCT